>JAPDOI010001066.1:0-227617 GCA_029168955.1 Aplectana chamaeleonis | reverse complement strand
GAGACGAGGGAGATGTCTGGGGCCTTAGATTTTTGATCGGCCGTTGGCAGGAGACGATTTATGGGCTGGGCCATCGTTTAAGATAACCAGATCGCACTCCTCCGCCCATTCTTCGACGTCACTCTCCCCTTCATAGCATCAGGAATCAAGCGACGAGCAGAACGTGTGCGCATTGAAGTCACCTGCAAAAGACACAATTGAGGGAGAAAAGAGAGCAGTTTCATACAGCTGCTTGGAGAAGGGGATAGGATTGTATGTTGAGGGACAAGAGGAAGAAGGAGGGATATATATATATATATATATATATATATATATATATATATATATATATATATATATATATATATATATATATATATATATATATATATATATATATATATATATATATATATATATATATATATATATATATATATATATATATATATATATATATATATATATAGGGTGTGTATACAAGTGTCTGTTGGTACTCTGCTCGTTGGTGCCTCTCGCTTCTACTGAACTCCAGCAGACGTTTGAGTGTACATAGGAATCGTTCGAGCGATATAGCGTGCACAATCCTTCATATCGCGAAAGTATCCTGCACATTGCATAAAGGTGTCATGCTGTCCGGCACACTTCAAGTGGCCCTCTGGTCCATAACACCTTAGGATCCGTACCTAGGAGTCATGGAGTCTTTGGCCACAAGCCAATTTCGCCAATTCCTGAACCGGTCGATCGCTGTCGAGTGCATATCCAAAAAACTGCGCTATCCAGACTTCTGAGCTATTTCCATGCACCGTTTGCTGCTTTGCAGGAAACCCGCCCTCAAGCGATAGACCCGTCATCAGCGTCGGAGAGTACACCATCTACTGCGGCAACGCTGACGATAGGAGAGTGTGGAGGCTGTGCAATAGCTGTAAGGAAGGGGATTTCCAACGTGGTATGGTCAAGGAGTTCGGCCTCAACGTCGTGCTCTGGAATGCATTCGTACGTGACTGCGGGATCACACAGAGGATTCAATCTGTGTGATAGTGAGCGCTCATGCGTGCCCACTGAAACCGCCGAAGACAATCTCGAAGGATGCGTTTTATGAGGAACTCAATACGCCATTGCTGGCCAGGATACCTTGGTCAACATGCTGTTGTCGTGGGGATTGACGCAAATGCGAAGATGGGACTCTGATCAGGAATCTGAAGTACTCGGTAAATGGTTCTACCCAGTGGAGCAAACATCGGACAATGCTGCTACCGCCTTGTCGACTTTTGTGAACGCAGTGGTCTGATTATTGCATCGACATTCAAGAGGAATCATCGCCGCCATCAGCTTACGTGGGCAGGGACCAACCCGGCTATCTCCCAGAAGAGCAGCGGAAGCGGAAGATGACAACTTTGAAACTACAGCTTGACTATGTCCTGCAAGACGAGGAATATTCCAGTATCGGACATTCGGGAAGATCTAGAGCTGTGTGGGATGCTCGCATTCGATCTTCGGATCACCGTCCTGTTCCTTGTTGAACTTCACTGCGAGGATTCATAAGAGGAAGCGAGGGGCTCAGCCTCTCCAGAGGATTGACATGACAAGTCTCAGAGATGAAGAGTGCAGAAGGAATTTCCGACAATCGCCGTTTCTATTCACATCGGAGTACGGACTCAAGAAGAAAAACTTTGCGACGCGGATCTCTTTTGTCAAATGCATCCAGGACGCTTCTGGCGAAAGAGGCAAATTCCCTGGTTGTACAGCCTAAGAAAAAGTTCGCCTACGTCCTCAGAAGAAACAACATCTACCTACAACAGGAGTATGTGCTTCCTCCCGCGAACTGCAGGAAACTTCGTGGGAGGAGAAGCGTCTGGAGGAGGAAGTTGCGTCGGCAGCTTAAAAGTGACCTCGCGAACGAGAGTGGACGTCCGTAGAGCTGGAAGGAGTTCGAGAAGGCTTGGGAGGAGAAGAATCCGAGGAAAGCCTACACGTTGCTGCGGGAGCAGTGATAGCGGGAAGATTTGAAGAGATGTTCTCTCTGGTCTTTGAACACTACCAATGGAGTTGCAGTTGGTGATGCGACGCTGCCAATATGGAAGGATTACTTCAGTTCACTACTGAATCGTCCAGCGCCGTTATCAGTACCTGAGCTCCCGCATGTTCGTAGAGAGCATTACATGATGTCAGTGAGGAACCGCCGACTGAGTCTGGAAGTTTTGGATTGTGTCCGGGAAAATGAAGAATGGAAAGGCAGGTGGAGATGACAATACAATATCATCACTGCTGAAATGCTGAAAGCTCTTTCCTCCGTTGTCTGGGATTCGTGAAAATGACCAACACCATCCGTGCCATATGGATGAGCGAAAGTGATACCCGATTCGTGGAGACATGCTAGATCATCGTACCTCTTCACAAAGAAGCTATCCGTCACGGATCCTAAGAACTACAGAGGAATCTTCTCGCCACTTCGTGTCATGTACAAGGTTTTAGAACGTATCATTCTCGAGCGACTTATCAAACACGAGTCGTAGAAGGAACGACCAGGAGATGAGCAAGCCGGTTTTCGACCTGGAAGATCGACCATCGACCAAGTGTTCGTCGTGAGAAGAGTAATTGTAACTCGCGTGGCAGCGGTTTTCAAGCCTTCATTACAGCTTGCTTTTTGGACTTTGAAGCCGCGTTCGACTCTCCTCATCGCGATCGATTGCTCTACGCTCTGCGAGCAGAGTCCCGGAAAAGTATGTTCGGTTAATCGCGGACATGAAAAGAGGAACAACAGCAGCAGCTCGTACACCAGTTGGATTTACGTCAGCTTTCGAGGTGAAAACAGAAGTAAGGCAAGCAGCCGTTGCAGGACATTTTCTTTTCAACTTCACCGTTGATGACATCATGCGTAGAGTTGCAAAAACAGTTTCCTGCGGATGTGATCCTAACACCATCAGGACGCTCCCTTGTCGACCTGAAGTACGCCGACGACGTGTTATTCGCTGAGAACAACGCAAAACTGCAAAGGATTGTGAACCTCGTTTCCTGAAGTATGCCGCCGCAGCCTATGGACTTCTGTCTTCGTCCCGACAAATGCAAGCAGATGTGGGTCTCTCAGAGGCCTTCAACTGGAGTTTGTGTGGACGGACAACGTATCGAAACTGGTGGACGATTTCGTTATTTGGGCTGTTTGCTGAAGAAACGATGGTAGTTATGCAGCGGATATTCGACACAACGATGTGCGAAAGCTACGTCTGCATTCAATTCTCTAACCAAGTGTTTGTGGTCTACCACCATCGCGTGAAGGAAGTCAAGTTGCGGCTGTCTACCTAATCCGCCATTCGGCCCTATCATGATGTGTACGGATCGGAGACGTGGGCAGCACCTGAAAACGCAAGATGGAAAAGGTTGGATTGCACGGAGAGGAAGCTTTTTAGGCGTTTGCTTTCTGGATATTTTCTTGGCCGCGTGTATGCTATATAACGAAGACCTTTACAAGGAAATCGACGCAGTACATCAACGTTTACTTTGACCACGAGGGGAGGTGCCAGCATCTCCTAACGCCCATCTCAAGCAGCAATGGAAAGTCGACTTTCGACTGCTCGGGCATATAATACTAAGAAGAACGCCGGATCGTCTCGTACAACACGCTTTAAAAATGCTTCCAAATCCTGTCTGGAAACGGCCACTCCTGGGCGTAGGCGAAAGTTCTGGACGGATGTGGTTCTAAAGAGGATTTAAAGTTTCACTCGGCATCGAAAGACAGTTCAAAGGCGCTGATGTTTCTGCTCTTCGCAGGAAAAATGGAATAAAGTGGACAGCTGGATGGAATGTGCGTTCTGGAAATCTGTGGCTGAAGACTGTGAAAAATGGACACGGCTGACTTACTAGGACGGCACACCTCGGTGAAGATGTGGGAATGACTATGCTGTCAGGCGAAAGCCAAACTGATTAAGTCAAGTTAGCTCATATATATATATATATATATATATATATATATATATATATATATATATATATATATATATATATATATATATATATATATATATATATATATATATATATATATATATATATATAGTATAGTATATATATATATATATATATATATATATATATATATATATATATATATTAAAAAGAGAAAGTGGTGTTTTAAGAGGTAGATGGATGGGGATTTACTCGAGAGTGCCATCCACTGGAGTGTTTGGAATAATGTGAGAAGGAAGAGACGACAGAGCAAAAGTAGAGACTCCGCCTCCTTGAGATGACCTGGGAGTATGATATGCAGTATAGCCCGGGATGTTTGGATGTCTAGAGGTAGCAGAGGGAGAGAGTTTGGTCTCCTGGACCATGATAACATCCGGGTGATGAGTACGGGCAAAGAGAGATAATTCAGAAAGCTTGGTCCGAAGGCCGTTTAGATTGATGTGTACAATAGATAGGGGGCGGTTGGTAGATGAGGAATTTGAGTTACTGGAGGCGGAGCACACAATACAACCAAAGGAACAATCGTGGTGCCTCACAGAACTGAGACCCGAACAAGAGAAGTGCACCCACCTTTCGCATCCAAAACATTGGACGCTGGTTCCATACCAATTGACATCTCTGTCGCATGTGGCACATGGGTACTTCTTCTTCTTCGCGGGTCCTGGATTCCTTTCGACGCCGGCCATTTGTAGAGGAATCCTCAGGAGAGCTGCAGCCAGCCAGCACCTCTCCCATGACAAAAACCCTCTCCGCGAAGGGATTGGCGTCGGTTTGCACGGAAGTGATCTTCTTTCCTCCACACTGCCACGGCACGAACGTACGACATCTCGGCAGCAGGAATGATCCTTCATACTAACAAGGGAAGTATACTATAGTTGTACACGAACGAAATTTTCGAAAGATTTTTCGAAATTTTTTTCGTTCGTTTTCGTTCGTTCGAAATTTCGTCGAACGAAATTTTTTCAAATTTTGTTCGTTCGAAATTTTTTCGAACGAAAAAATTTCGATTTTCGTTGGTTCGAAATTTTTTCGAACGAAAAAATTTCGATTTTCGTTCGTTCGAAATTTTTTCAAAACGAAAAAATTTCGATTTTCGTTCGTTCGAAATTTTTTCGAACGAAAATTTTTCGATTTTCGTTCGTTCGAAATTTTTCGAACGAAAAATTTCGATTTTCGTTCGTTCGAAATTTTTCGAACGAAAATTTTTCAATTTTCGTTCGTTCGAAATCCGATTTTCGAAACTTTTCGAAATTCGTTCGTTCGAATTTTTTCGAACAAATTTCGAAAAAATTTCGAAATTTTCGACGAGTTTCGAAAAATCGAAATTTCGATTTGTTTCGAATTTCGTTCGTTCGACCTCCATAATTTCGAAAGTTTTTCGAAATTCGTTCGTTCGAAATTTTTTCGAACGAAATTTTTTTCAATTTTAGTTCGTTCGAAATTTTTTCGATTTTCGTTCGTTCGAAATTTTTTCGAACGAAAATTTTTCGATTTTCGTTCGTTCGAAATTTTTTCGAACGAAATTTTTTCAATTTTCGTTCGTTCGAAATTTTTTCGAACGAATTTTTTTCATTTTTCGTTCGTTCGAATTTTTTTCATTTTTCGTTCGTTCGAAATTTTTTCGAACGAAAAAATTTCGATTTTCGTTCGTTCGACATTTTTTTCGAAATTGTACAACTATAAAGTATACAAAGCGTAGGTCACGAAAACGAATTGTATTGTCACTATCTCATGAGCATGTATAGTCAAACTTTGCAGCACCCCGCACCGAGCGGCTGGTTGGAAAAAGTTATGAGCGTTTCGAAAGTATCGCGAAAAGGCCCATCATTTTTTTTTGCGTGTTTCCAAAAAACTTCGGATTTCGCTCAAAACTTGTATGTACGGAGGTAATCCAGGGCGCTGAAAACAAATCTGGAGCCCGTTTCTCGCGATTCTGAGATTTAGTGTAGGTTACGGTAGGTAATATGCCATTTTAGGGGCAAAACCTACTTTGATAGTATGAAAATCGGCAAATGGACTTCATATTCGAATTCAAAACCCCGAAAAACCCCCCGCATACAAATTTCGGGTCAAATCTGAGACTGACCAAACTACCAAATATCCACCGTAATCTACCGTGGTCTGTCAAAAATCGATAAAAGGACCTCAGATTCGTGTTGAGCACACGAAATTGCCCTCAGAGAAGTATTTGGAGACACACCTATCGAAGAGATCCAAGAACCTCGAAGGTGCCGTTTTCCCTGAAACTTTCCCCCGCTGAGATGCTTTGAGCGGATTAAGCCGAAAGCTTTGGAGAGTTGGCAAATGAGCCTCAGATTCGTGATCAACGCCAAAAAACCTCCTTGGGAGAACTTTAAATCAAATCTTGAACACTTTCCTGAAGCGCTTTCAAAACCCTTAAATGATATAAGTAATCGCTCAACCGAAGATATCAGTCTGCACACAGCTCTGGAAATGTGCTTTCCCCCCAAACTTGTCTCAAAGGGGTTGTTCCGGGCGCCGAACACGATTATGAGGTCCGTTTCCAGATTTTCGAATGTTTACTGAGCGTTTTGAAAGATACAAAAAACACAGAAAAAACTACCGTTTCGTGCTGATAACTTCTCGGAACCAGCGGCTCGGGACGGGGTACTGCACAGTTTTACTACAGATGCCCAAAAGATGCTAGCAATACAATTAGCTTCCGCAGATACGACCTACCCTTTGTATACTTCCCTTGTAAGAGAAGTTTCAGAGCAGGCGCAGAGTCCAATAAGTCTCGCACGTGTAAATGGGAGGTGGTAGATTTCCAGAGCTTTGATCCCACTAATGAAAACATTCAAGAGATGAAATCGTTAAAATTTCACTTCGAGAACAGAAGATTTTTCGAGTTCATTCGTGAAATTCCGCTAAACTGTTTGCATTCGAGGTGGCCCATAGCACCGTCGTAATAAGGCTCCACGGATCGCTAAAATCTGGTCAGGATTTTTCGACAACTCTGAGAAACCGAGCACTGGCAAGCCCTGTTTTATTGCAATGGTCAGCCGAAATTCTGAGCAATCAAAACTTCCTGCACTCACGTCATTTGGATTGTTCTCGGCAGCAGTCCGTGCCCATCCATTTGAACGGTAATTGTCGATGTACCTCTGCCTTCGTTTCCAGTTTCCTATTGGGTTCGCCGCTCGAACGAGTTCCATACACACCCTGCAACAATTCATATGAAAATCACTTGTTGAGTGACAATCGCGAAACGTGATCTCACATATTATCATATTGATATAACTCTGAAGTGAGCAATTGGTTAGCTGTCAGGCATCTTTCATAGTCCTCATCGCAAGCGCGGTAGACTATGAAAGTTCTCACCGTGCGGCACGCTCTTGCCGCCCATCCAGCACCGTCCAAAAAATCATAGCGGTATCACCATTTCAATCAATGCACGCTTCTCAGTTCAAGCCCACTCCACCATAAGTAGTTCTGAGATTATCCTACGCTACCGTAAACTCAAATGCAAGCCAGGAAAAAAAGCTTGTCACAGTTGAGGCCCAACTTTAACCCGCACCGCCACGGCGGTGCCGTCGGAAATGTCTTTAGTTGCTTCCCGCTGGTCCAGCGCTGTGAAAAGTTTCATATCCCACCGCTCGTCCCGCGCGGGCCGCGCTTGCGGTGAGGGCTATTAAAGATGCCTTAAAACCGAAGCGCCAGCTCTTTGAAACACTCACTTTTTCTGCACTGATTAAGGGCTGAAATACAGTACGCCGCGGTGGTATGCGTCGTCGCGAATTCGAGAAGGGGTTATTCGTACTTATATATTTCTAAAATCGGGAGCATAACCGTGTGACACGAGGGAGTGGCGTTGGAGTATAACTGGCCTGATGCTCTGCCAGTGTCACCGCTGCGGTATTAATAGTCTCCGTACGCGCGTAAAAACTATTCATACCTCAACGCCACGCCCGCTCATAGCGCGCTGATGTTTAGGAGCATGAATAGCCGCTCAGGCAGATCTGAACTGACCCACAATAAAACTCTTTTTCATTTTCCTGTAGTAGATGCAGCCGTGAACCCTCTTGCATCAAGGTCGAGAACGTGGCAATTAGCTTCCTCCGAATTTCCAGTCCTATGATGAATCTCCCTCATTTTGTCCCAAATAAATCCTTAATTCTGGAATTTGTGCAGACAGGCTATCCACTTCTTTCTTATCCCACCAACTCCACATTTCCGAAACTGAGAGCACTTCAGAAATGATCAAAGACATGATTTTCAGAACATAGGACTGTTATAAAACGTAGCCAATATAAAAATTCGGGATGAATTGAAAGTTGAAAATTCCCGCGTGCAGATTGGGGCGCCGATTATCGACGGGTCAACATTTGCGATTCCCATGGCACGCGACCTCAATGGAAGCCGAGGGTTAGCATTTTTCATTTTTTCTCATGACGGAAGTCGTCGTTTTTCCTTCTTTTGTTGCATTCCCAATACATTCATCGCCTGCATTTTATTTTTCATGTTTAAGATAATTCCGATCACTTTATGTATACCAGTGACGATGCTGGTGTCTCAAATCCGGAATTTAACCACTTCGAGAGCCTATACAAAATGCGAGGTATGACTCCATCCAGTTTTCCTTTTTTTGTTCAAAAAATTTGATCCAGTGGGGGGATTGAATCGTAATTTTAATGACATTCAGTTCCAAAAAATGGGTGCAGTGAAGTCCGACGCTCTCCGAGCTAAGCATCACGGCGGCTGGAATAATGCTAACCAGACACCCACTTGGGTAAGCCACTGTGACAAGCGCTAGCGCGCCGTTCGTCGTATGCCGCAGCGTACATTGGCGCGTCGTAGGAAGGATATCCACTGTGCACGGAAAAGATTTGTCGGTTGCGATCCATGGCGAAAAATGTATTATCACCGCGTCTGATGTTGCCCGAATTGAGAAAATACATATAAACTTAGGCTTTGGTCGTGAACGATGAACATAATTCGAGTAAACATGATACGAAGGGATTCGATTCATCCTGATACTAAATTCAGAACTAATTCGCCTATCATTCGAGTTTTTCAGTTTTGTCCTTCTGCAAACTAATAGGTTCTACAAGGTCGATGTGTGGAATCTTTTTACGCTCCAACTTCATTTCCTTTCACATAGAGCAAGCTTTCTTAACGAGTAATTTTTTTCTGGCATCAACAAAGGTAAGAAAGCTGTTCCTTGGCGAGAAATTCAATCCGGCAATCTCAGAACAGAACCTTTCTTATAAGTATGTCACTTGATAATGATGAAAGGGCTCAAATGCTGGAGAAGGTTGGGGGGGGGTTGTAGGGTCGAAGAACAGTTTCGCACCCACGTCAACAAATCGATAACTTGGGCTACTAAACTATTTTGGAAATTTGGGGGAGCATTTCACATTCATTTAGAATTTTGGAGTTCCAGTTTGTGTGTAAAATTTTGACTCGTGTGCTAGAGCTTCCCAAATACAATAAGCATCAATCCAGTAATCTTCCAAACTTCGGATATGGCATTGATTGACGACAAAATACGGATGTTTCCTCATATTAGGTAATTCACTGCAAAAATCAACTGAGAGAGTGTTCCTTCGGGAACAACAACACAATACCTCCCTTCCTTTCTCTATGACTTCTAATACGAGGTTAACGTGCAACTGCTACAGTTACAAATACATTTTTCGCCATGGATCGCAACCGAAAAATCTTTTCCGTGCACAGTGGATATCCTTCCTACGACGCGCCAATGTACGCGGCGGCATACGACGAACGGCGCGCTGGCGCTTGTGCCACTGTGTGTCGAACGCTGAAATTCCCCGGTACGGTAGCGGACAATCGCGTCGGGACCAACTCCGCATAAATTGCATGACGCGCGCGGAATTGTGTGATTGGGGCGCGCTTGCGCAAATCCAACTGCGACTGGGTTTTATTCCGTTTTCCATGACCCTTCGGTAACAAATGATGTACCGCCAAAATCGCAGCGTGTCCCAGTCCAAACTTGCTGGAATAAGTAATCCGTTTACAAACATTCATGCGTTTTCCGGTGTTTTGGGAGATTTAGTGGCCAACGAGCTTCCTGCGGGTTATTGTTGCGGAATCAAAAGTGGTTTTTATAAAGTTTTGGTCCAAAACGCAATGTTCTACATTGATAGTGCAAGCATATTTCCACTCCTAATGTTCCTGCTTGACCAAGGTCTCAATATTCTCGACGAGATCACGACAGCGAGCCCGGTATTGGGAACTGGAAGCGACGACACCTACTTGATACATGATTCTGAAAGATGGAAACGAAGTGTCTATTCTCCACATTATAGAAAAGAAGAAAAAAATCCACCCCTGTGGATGGTCGAAGCTTTCAACTCATTGAAATTTGCGACGTGAGCAAAAATACTTATTGCAGAATATTTTTGCTTCCAGCTGACGTTTGGAAGAGATGAGCGCGACATGCAGAAAAACTTGAAGCATCTGTACTGGAATGCTCGGCAGCACATTGATTTTGATAACTACAGATTGTGAATAAGGGTTCAAAACAGGTTGTCCATTCCAAAAACAACGATGTAATCGCAACAGTCCAAATTCCTAACATCACCATCACTAACAATGACTTTTCATCCAGCTTTGCAATCGATGACGTGCCAAGTATTATCAATTTGGCACCAGCGCGGCACCAGGGTTATCTGGGACGCTGAACACGAATTTGAGAATCATTTTTCGATTTTCGAAAGTTTAAGGTAGGTATGGCCTGTTAAAAGGCATTATGCCTACCGTAATCTACAGTAACCCTATGTCTGGCCCGGAATAGACCGCAGATTCGGATTCAGCGCAATAAAAATGCCGTTTTTGGAATTCTCTTAGCCATTTAGCCAATTTCGAGCATGGGTCATTTATATACTCACAATATGATTTTCCAAATCGCCACCGGAAGGTAACAAGCCTCCCTTGTGAGTGTTCGGAAACACTCGATTGACAAAAAACATTCACGCTTATACACTTTTTTGCTATTTCCACTGTTTTATTATTTTATTTTACTTTTTTTCAGTAAGTTATGGTCTCTAAATGGTGCATATGATCTAACTACTAAAATCTGGTTCCTTTATTATTTTCTTCCGAAATCTTTTTTTGTTGAGGCTCAGTTCTTTCCTTTCTCACGTAGGAAACGTAATCCATCGTTCATTTGGCTTCTTTTCATATGTTGTTTGCTGAGTGTGCTACTATTCTACTACTTGTGCTAGTAGAGAAATCATCAATAAATTTTGGCTACGTAGTGAACATCGATCACGAGAGCCGAATTTAGTACTCAACCTCCCTCCCAGACTGCATAACGGAGGCAACTGCGACAACTAAGGAAACCAATTCTAGTTATCCAAGCAATAGACTGAGAAGTGCACAGCACCTATACAATAATCCTCAAATTTCTAACTTAAACACATTTATTACTTCATTCAATACATAGTTTGTTTCTGTAAATAACTACTTCTTTGTATATATTTCTATGAATATCTATTTCGCTATGTATATATATTTCTATGAATAATTTATCTATGCAGGATGAGATTGCACTAACAATAAGTGAAAATGTAAGAAAATCTGTTCGATCATGAGTACAGACAAATTTGCAAGATACATGAGATCGTGGCATCATTGGAGGGCAACAGAATAATTACTGTATGAGGTTTGCTAGGCTATAGCAACACGGAAAATATGACATCAACCAGAGCATAAGCTGCACTATTTCAGTTTTCGAAATTGTGGGCGAATAGTAGCACACTCAGTTAACAGTTTATGAAAATAAGATAACTGAACGATGGATTACGTTCCCTACCTAAGAAAGGAAAGAACTGAGCTTCAACAAAAAAAGAATAAAAACCAGATTTTAGTATTTAGATCATATGCACTGTTTAGAGACCATAACTTACTGAAAAAAAGTAAAGTAAAATATTACTATAGTGGAATTAGCAAAAAAGTCTATAGGGATGAATGTTTTTGTCAATTCGAGCAATTCCAATTCTTATATTAGAAATTCTTCTTCCCAGATTGAGAAGAATATCCCTAAAATCCTTCGCAATGACGAAAACTGCATTATCACCTCGCCCAGTGCCAAAAATAGCACTAGGCGTGAGATTGTGTGCGGAGTCCGTAATCACGTCGCGCCAAGTGGGTGTCTGGTTAGCATTATTCCGGCGTCTGCGGAGGTAATTCCTCAAATCTCCTTTCGTAACTCATGGTTTAATTTTTCCCTCAGCGATCGGCTACACATTCAAAAAAGAGTTGCGGCCAACTCGTTCACCGCGGTCACTTCTCAGCACTGTTAAGCAGCAACTATGGGGCTTCGCCTTCCTCTTAGAGCATTGAAGCCTTCCTTATCCACATATAGTGGAGTCCACCAACGTGTCTCATTTACTTATCAATGAGAAGCGGTCGATTGGAGATCAATGAACATGAAACTCGTTGCAGCACAACCGCTCTCGCTCAATCGGTATCGAGCGTGCTGGTATGGGATTCATGCACATTGATCCCCAGCCGACCGCTTCTTATTGATAAGTAAATGAGACACTCTTGGTGGACTCCGCTATAAGAGCTTCATTCTTCTGGGTTCAATCCCTTGCCCAAGACTCATGTGCACCACGCGCATTTGAACGAATCAACCAGCCGCCATGAAGGTTAGCTGCTAGTGTGCGATGGCATAGTGCCCCCCCCCCCGAATTCGGCGTGGCTGAGTGTGATGGCCAGGTGCCCGCCCCAGCTTCTTCGATAACACCCTCTGATTTCATATAGTTTTCTGGCGATCAGGTATTGCAGCGGGATCTCTTATTGATCCAAATACATCCTGGGACACAGACAACTCACCCCTCGCGTTTATTTTACAGGATTACGAAATGCAACCTATGTCAATTTCTAAAAAGAAATCCTTAGCCCTTCTGGATTATTTGTTCTCTCTTACACGCTGATCAGATTCTGGCGAATGCCGTCAAAGGTTAGGTTTGAGATTTGCCTGTGCTTAGCGTCTTTTGTTTTTAGTTGGGTAAAGCGGGAGCCTGGCGAATCCATAACGTTGCGCAACGTTGCCTGACTCTATTCAGGAGTTTGAGCAAGGACTGACTTTCAAAACGTTCTCATTGAAATGTTTTCGATACCGTGTGGAAACAGTTGTGGCAGTTGATACACATATTTTAGCTACCAGGCCCGTGAAGTGGTTCGTCAGGTCAGTATAGTCTGTCTGTGTGTGCGAGGCACAGCCTCCATAGAGACATTAAGTGTGTCGAGGCGACGAAATATGTTGTCGCGGGGCGTAAGAACGACAGGAAATGCTACGCAGCGAAAGCCGCGCCGCGTGATGCGGGCGATCTGATCGAGTACTATCGCGAGCTGGTTGCGGCGATCGCGACGTCGCGCGATGGGAATGGTTTCGGTCATTTTTGTCGCTCATGTCGCGTGCAACCAATTGTGCGGCATCCCATCATCACGCCCATCTCAAGTGAAGGGGCGTGACATGACACACGTTACCATTAGTCTGAAACCACGATGTCCTGAAGAAAACTCTTCGTGTAAAAGTATTCTGGACTTTCTCTAGCGCGTCGATGGATCCTTTCTTGTATGGATTAAGAACTACCGTACCATACTCCTTAAGTGGACGTACGTACGTTTTATACACCTCGGTCAGCACGTTTGCCTTAGTAGTTGATAGTGCTCGAAACGCGCTGTGCGTCATCCTATTAGCCGTGGACGTGAACTTGAGGCAGTGATCATCGAAATGAAGATCGTCCTGGATAAGAAAACCAAGGTCATCAATCTCGCTGACATCGCTCAACTGCAAACCGTTGATAGTATAGAAGCCAGTCACTCGCCTCTTACTGTGCTTATCTGGGTCAAATTCCGGTCCGCAATTGCGTCTCGACACGCTTTGCGGCCGCACGCTCCCGAGTCGGAAGAGCTTCCAGCGCCGCAGCCGCCGACCTGTTGACTCTAGGTGGGTTTCAGAAACTGGAAACTAAACAAAATTGAAGAAAACTGTATAAAAAAGCCATATCGAGTCGGCTTTGGAGCTGGAAACTCGATTGACTCGAGCGCGTGCGGCCGCAGAGCGTGTCGAGACGCAATTGCGGACCGGAATTTGACCCAGATAAGCACAGTACCAAGCTTCATCACTTTAGTCTTTTCGCTGGAAAGCGGCAATACTTATTTCATTTGACCATTTGGCTTTATCGTTAACAGCTTTTTGCAAACACTCCGAATCTTCCTTTGTCAAAATGGGTTTACACAACTTAAAGTCATAAGCGAATGCCGAACAGCCGACGTTGTTCAAGGATACAATCGAGGTAAGTTCATGCGTATAAATATTAAAGAGAATTGGTGAAAGCACTCCCTCCTGGGGAACACCACTAAGGACTGCAAAGGGAGAGGAGAACGTACTATTAACTCAGACATTCGCCGGGTCCGACCCCAGCTCGAACGGGCTCCATCCCCAGATTTCTGTCTGGTCGGACGCTTTGGCATTGTTCCTCCACGTAGTCCTAAGTGAGAAGACATGGGGGGAGAATAAATTTTAATTCTCCCCTACGTCGTCTCAGTTGGAAGAAGTGAGGGGCGAAAACGGAAAGGGGTTCGGCCCGACAGAAATCTGCGGTCGGACCCGTAGAGTTTCTGAGAAGCCTGACCCTGAAAGTTCTGCCCGTGAGAAAAGCACGAATCCAAGCCATTATACGCGGATGGATACCCACTATTTCTAGTTTGTTTACTAATTTGCGATGAGAAACTCTGTCAAATGCCTTGCAGAAATCAAGGTAAATAACATCCACACCCATATCTTTGTCCAGCGCATGCGTCCAATCATCTGACTGCAGATCGCCGAAATTGTGGATTTACCCTTTTGAAAACCATGTTGGTGATTAACGCGTAAGTTCAATCATTTCGTTTGACTGCGCACGAGATCTAAGTCAGCACCGGAAAATGTGTGGAAAACGGTAGCAATCACCGAAAGATCAACTTGAATATCCGCTAGGAACCATTCCTGAATTTCAGGTTTGTCTAATGAAGAGTTGAGGAAACGGCGACGCTTTTTTGAAGTTCAGATCAGAAAACAAAAGCAGGAAAATTTCTTCAATAGCAAGAGAAGGCTAGACAGTGATGAGGTTGAGGTGAGCGGATCTTTTCTTTCCAGTTTGCCTTTTACCTTTCTACTATAGTTGTGCCACTCGAATAGACTCGAATCGATATATTCGAATAATTGCCATTCGAATACGTATTCATTATCGGAATTTCTAAAATCGCACTATTCGAATACTATTCAAAAATCGGACCTCAAAAGGGGGGGGGGTAATCGAATCTATAAAAAATCGGACGTTAAAAAAGGGGGTCGTTCGAATCTATTCGATATTCGGTCTTTTCGTCCAGGGCACAACTACAGTGCGTTTCAAAATTATAAAGGCACCCCAAAACATGGCAACTTCGTTCGCAGGTCGAAGAATTCCGAGCCGAGACCAATTCCAATCGATTCAGCATAGCCGAAAACTCTAGTAAATTTTCTCTATGGAAAACACATCTTCATACTTTTCAAGAAATATCCGCCGACATAAGATCCGACCGTTCGAAAATTATAAAGGCACCCCCTGCGGTGCTTCTTTATCTCCCACAGTTTCAATCCTCCTGCACTCCACTTGAAAGGCAACACTTCCGTGTACCTCGCTGACAGTATGCCTCGTGTATACAAACTCTCAAGTGAGGAACAAGCCCAAGTGAAAGCGTTACATCAGGCTGGCCATTCGAATCGCTTGATAGCCGCTCAGCTTGGCCATTCTCCAAGATGCATTGATAGCTACGTCAAGAATTCGGAATCCCACGGAAAAAAATAAGAACGCTGGAAGACCACGAGTTCTGTCTGACAAAGATGTCTGTCATGTTCGGCGTTCCATGTCCAATTCTACGAGGTCAGTGAACCAGGTCAGGTGGGAGCTGGCACTTCATGCGTCAAAGACGACGGTATAGAGGGCCGTAAATGACAGTCCTGTCATTGTTCGGCAGTCTATAGCAAGGCTCCAAAGCTGACTGATCTCCACAATTCCGGCCGACTCCAGTTTGCTCGTGAAAATATGAAAACGGATTGGGAATCGGTAAGTTGTGTGGCACCCCAAGGCGCTTTTCCATTTTTGGTCAATTTTATTCATTCTACGTTTTTCTGATCACTTTTCTGACGAAAAGAAGTTTAACTTAGATGGCCCTGATGGTTTTCATAGTCATTGGAGAGATCTCAGGAAAGAGCCGCTTTTCTTCAGCAAGCGCAACTCCGGCGGTGGGTCACTAATGGTTTGAGGTGCATTCTGCAGCAGTGGCATTCTCCAACTAGCTTTTGTTTCATGTCGAATTGATTCCTAGGAATAACAGAAGGTGCTCGCTGACCACCTCCTGCCATTTATTAGAGGACGTCGCCGTCAGAAGTACGTTTTCATGCAGGGCAACGCCTCGGTCCACGGCGGCCGGTCAACTGTCGAATGGCTTATCAGCGAGAATATCGCTCTTCTGATGTGGCCACCTTGTAGTCCTGACCTAAACCCGATTGAGAACATCTGGGGGATTATCGTTAGGCAGATATACTCTAACAAGGTGCACACCCACGCCGCTTCGCGGCGTACTTGTGGTCGTGCTTTAGGATCTATGGATTATTTAAATTGCAGGGCGGTGTCTCGCTGTGCTCAACAGCCTTAAAGGCATCGTACGCGCAGAAAACGGTATCTTATTTTTCTATGTTTTCGAGTAGACAAGCTCTTGAGGTAAGCCATAATAGCAAAGATAACCCAAAAAACTCTTGATTTGGATAAACGCGTTTAAAAACTTTTCGAAAAGTTGACTTTCCACCCCCTCCGTGAAATTCGGTGTGTCCAGTGCAATAAGTTTTTCTGAACGTCTGAAGTGGTTTCACGCTTTAAACTTTCTAGGTGAGAAAATTTATTTTGCCTTTCTTCTACCAAAATCACTAAAAAATAAAAAGCTTCTACTGAGCAAATTTGGATGATAAGTGCTAGATGGCTGGTGAGAACTGGTGGCGAATCCTCATCTTTAAGCCATTCCAACCTCTTAACTACGGGAGTTGCAATGGGTCTCTACATTCGCGTCACTGAGAGGACCACGAAAACTACCCCTAAAATTCATTTCGTCAATTTCGAAGCGAAATATGGCGAAGTGGCGCTTTCTCTGAGAAATATTGCCGCGACTATTCCGCCACTGCGCCGCGACTCCACCGTGATCCCGGACTGTCCCGCATCCCCCAGCGACCCTTAACTCTTCCGCGGCTTTGCCGCGACTTCTTCGTGTGTCAAGCGTTCGCGAATCTACCGCGACTCCCTCAGGACTTTTCTGCGACCCTACCGCGATTCGGTGAATAAAGAATAGTCCGCGGTTCTGCCCCGCATCTCCCCCGCGACTCCTCCAGCAGGCGCCAAGTCGAAGTAGTTGCGGCGGAGTCGCGGCAATATTTCTCAGAGTTGTATGAGCAAAATTCGTCACAAAAAGCCCCTTCTGCAGAAAAAGGACTTGTGCGCTACTGTATGTTTTCACGGAAATCAGTTACACTTTGCTCAATCAACTTCACGCAGGGAACTTTCGCAATGCAGTGCATAACCCTTTACAGTCTGACACAGATTCGAAAGAAGAGAATCTACGGAGGAAGTTATGACACACTTCTCCATGGATTGGTGAACATTTCGGTTTAGATTAATGTTCAGTTCTTGAACTCATCGCAGAAAGGAGCAGTTGAAGCAATAGGCACGCATTATTCCTAATATATGCAATAGAATGTTTTCGTTTTCTCATTGACACGGGAGGTCAATCACCAAGGCTGCATGCGTGGACAGTGTGTGACAACCGGGTGTCAATTGTTAACGACGGGTGACGATGACTAATTTCCGTTCATTGTCTCACACACACACACACACACACACACACACACACACACACACACACACACACACACACCACACACACACACACACACACACACACATACAGACGGTCACACACACGAGGCAGCGTATAGTTAGTAGGATAGCATGCAGTATAACAATATCGGTGACCGCAAGAACGCCATTCTGAGAGCTTAGGACAATTTGGACACCTCTCCTTCAAAGAAGCTTACGGATTGTATGCCAAATAGCATTTTTGATGTTATTGCTAATCATGGTGGACCAATTCGTTATTAATCTGTTGTTAACTTTTATTTTTGTAAATAAATTTATCGTTATTCTAAAGTGCCTTTATAATTTTGAAACGGTGTTATTTTAAGTTGCCGAATATTTCTTGAGAAAGTGTGACGAAATATTTTTGGATATTGCTTTATGTTTTCGACTATGCTGAATCGTATGGAATTGGTCCCACCTCGAAATTCCTTGATATGCGAGCGAAAATGCCATTTTCTGGGGTGCCTTTATAATTTGAAACGCACTGTATACTTTTTACTTGTACTTCTTCAGAGATTATTCACAAATCAGCTGTCTGGAGCTTCTGCAAAAACATAAAGACAAACTATCGTCTGTGGGACGGGTTCTATTTGCGGTTTCAAAAAGTTATTAGAATGCGCAGAAACCAGACGCGTTCTAGTGGTTTCAGACAAGAACAGCTCATGTCGGAATGGGCACATGGTTTCTTGAGTCCGTTCTTTTAGATGAGTTATAAAACTCTGTATCAAAATACTTTTGTGAATGTTTTCGAACAGGTATGCTGGATCGCAAGGATTTTCCAACTCTATAGTATGGGGATGGGCAAGTTGTGGAAGTTGCCTGACGAAGGGCGGGTCCCTTTTGACGAAATGCCATGCTTTCGGATTCCTGCCTGTTTCCAACTGTATGTTTTTAACGCGCCAAACTCGTCCTACGTTCTCAGAAGGGCTAAAGCTAGGGATAAGGGTCAAGCATGGTTGCGAATCGGCGCAACGGGGAGTCGTAAAATTTTTCGAAAATATTGTGAAAAAAAATGAAAATCGTCGAAGTCGTAGAAGTTTTGGATAAACAAGGAAATTCTCCTCATTCCACTTGGTGAACTAAAGTGAAGTAGTAATAGTCAGTCGCGTGCAGAGTTCGAGTCGCGGCGTTGCTCGCAGCGACGAGCGGCGCTGGAAATTTCCAATGCTATTGATGATTTACGCAGCGTGAAGGGCGATGATGGGGCACCACAGTGTGTTTTGAAGCCGCGACGGCCCTGCGTCACTGCCAACGAGCGGCAACCGATGCCGCGTCGAGTCTGACTCTCGACAACCACTCGCCGGTCACTGGAATTCTGCAGACCTTCTAAAGGAAATTTTCATGACGGGGGGTCAAAAAAAAACCCCATCGGTGGAGTGTTTGAGGAGCTACATCCCATGGGAGAGGGTGGTTAACAGCGGGGGGGGTTATAGCTTTGCCGAAAGTTGGCGCAGCGGCCTGCTCAGCCCTTGTAGGGGTTGAGCGGAGGAAACTGTGCGTGGTTTTCAGCGCGCACGATGCCTTCAAATTGAAATCCGCTAAAGCGTCCAAGGTTTGTAATTTAACCTGGAAGAATCATTCCATAAAAGTAGTCAAAAATATGCGCTATTTGCTTTTCCAAAAATAAATTCAAATTGCTTTGTAGATGATAAAAAAAAAGAAAATTCCGGCGAGGAGTCAGTCGGCACAAAAGACGTAGTCCCTATTCGAAGTGATATTCGAAATCGTTCCAAAAACACCCTATCCACTTGCAGAAGAAGCTTTTAAGAACAAGTCCTCTGTAAAAAATGTGTAAAAAGCATAGAAACGCATATAAAGGTTCAACTTTACTTCTGACTCGGCGTTCCCTTTAGATTTTTGAAGGATAGACTTTCCGCTGTGATACATTACACCTTTTACTGCACCGCGAATAGGAGAATGTGTACAAGATTTAGTGCACGAAGGTGTACAGAAGGTTTCATATTGAAAGTTAGCGTTGAAATTATGTTTGTTCTGCTCTAGAATCTGCTCATAGCTAGGAAAAGTGAATTTGGCTAAATAAATCGACAATCATAATCTTTTTTTTTTCTATTACCTCAAGTTATATTTCAGTTCACGCTAGCGGACGACTGTTGCATTATTCCGAAATCAGTGCTGGACATGATAAAGAGTGGGAACCTGCAGAGCGAAACTGCAGGGTTGAAATTCCTTCGATCGAAGATTTCAGAAAGCGCGGGTTCGTTTTCATCAATATCTTTCACATAGTCTTCGCAGTCATTCAAGCCTTTCTGTATTCTTCCAGAGGATGTCAACTGTATGTCAAGTTTGGGTGACATTTCGCTGATCTCTCATCTAACAAGACTACTCATAAACGGAGACGAGGAGCTTATCGATGATATATCTTGGATACTTGTAAATATGTTCCGTCGACATGAGAAGTTGTCATTCATCGATGACGCTCGAGGACACGTTCTTCCAACATTCTGCGATCTCATCAAACGGACAACCTCTTTCAAGAACGGGTGAGGTTTTAGAAAACTGTTATTTGGTATCATCTAAATCACGTGAGTCTGTAGGTCTAATCTTGTACAGGCGCAGTTGCATCAGCAAGAGCTCAACGTGATTGGGGATGGAAACTTCGGTGGGGTAGCCAAGCATCCGGAAAGCAATTTATGCTTCCCGGCGAGTTCCGGCAATCTGTCTTCGAGTCTCAATGGTGGAGTACATGCTAACATGCGTGAGGAATTCACGCATATGGACCTTCGAACCGTGATGATACTTACCGCTACCAGTCGCAGCACAAGTCAGTGTTATCGATTTCTGGTTGACAGGGTGACGCTTTCTGAGCAGCGCATTCAACACTGGTTTTATCCCTGCACCCTGGTAGCTGGCTATTGTTTTTCCCGTTCTCAAACCTGGCAAGCCACGATAGAAAGCAACTTCACACTTCTTCCTATTTGAAGGCCTACCTAGATAGGATCGATGAACTCGGCCTCTAATATATATCCTGACTGTCAGTGTACAGGTCACGCATCACTCTATTTATTTTCATGCCCAGCAAAACCAACTTCTCTGTCTGCTCGTGATATGTGGAACAAGCCGTGTGACGTCGCCGTCTTTTTTTGCGCCTATGAGAAGAAGGTGCATTGTGGCTGATGAGAAGAAGGAGGAATTATGAGTCGATAGCCGACCATCATCAGTATGAGAAGTGTAACTTGAGAAAACAATCGATGATCGGGAGTAATATCACTATCAAATGGGATTGGAGTAGGAAAGCAGTTTGGTTGATTGCGGTATGGCGTCCATTCACCAGTCGATTTTTCTATTCTCAAATAGGCCGCAGTATAGGACCTTCTCAACCAACCTTTGAGAATGGAGGAATCGGCCAGGTAGCAGACATGCTGTATCGCAATCAGTCAGGCTGTTTCTCTATTCAAGTCTCATTAGATAGGGCTAGTATTCCTGATCGCGACACTGAGCCGACTTGCCCGCAGACCGACTTCTATCCTTGTTTTCCTCTTATCCGATACTTACCGACTGGAAGCACCACAGCCAATCAACCATACCTGGTAAGGGTCTTATTGGTCATTCATATATCTATTTCAGTGCTACACTACACATGGAGAATGCGGTGCTCTCACAAGTTTTATGGTCAATTGCCAGTTTAGCCGAAGTCTCCGTTACTAGTAGGAATTTCGTTATTGCTGAAGGCGTCGTGCAGGATATTTTGCATATTGCCTCCAAGTCAGCCCTATTTTTCTCATTTTTTGAATTACTATGGTGTTGCTGATGGTTATTAATTCCGACTTGCAGAAATAAGAAGCTGGTAATACTTAGACATATAATGTTCCTCACTGCTGTCCTTTTTTCTGGTATCCAGGAGTTTACCCCTGATATAGTTGAAGTGAGTGGTTTGCTAGTTGTTTTCAAAGGCAGCAGACACGCTCGAAAATGGTATCGATTTTATGACATAAATCAAAGGTTTGGAGCTGGTCTTATTGGGAACTGACGAAAAAACGAACGAAAACTGTGTGCAAATAGAGGAGTAACGGTTATTTTGTTTTCAGGGGAAAGTGGACGAGTTTTACGGCGCGCGGTTGAAACAGCGAATATTAGCAACAAAACGGTTCAGATAGAGAAGCCGATATACTCTTACAGCCTGTACTGGAACGTTAACCTCGTTGGAAGCATCAAAAACCAGCCAAATGGACCGTATTGTGGTGAGCGCGAAGCGCTCACCAGATTTGGCTTTGATTCGCCATCGCGCAACCCCCTGATCTCAGTATCAGGGTCCAGAGTGAACGTAGGAAGTCCGTTCTTTTTGCATTTGATATACTTTAGAAAGTTGAATAACTGTTCAAAAAAAGGTCTGGAATGGTTACCTGAGATTCGAGAAAAATTGTCAAAACCACGTGATTTTGGTCGAAAAAAGGGTTCATCTCCTTTTTTTTCAGTTGGCGTACATGATCTTGTTGGAACACTTATCGTTGAGCTAGAAAGCTGATTTTTGGCCAGAAAGTTTGTTATGATTGCCGTTAGCTCCTGACAAAATTTGAAGTTGGTAGCTCAATTTTTGCGGGACCTCAAAATTGAGGTTCAAGTGAGACAAAAACACGTAAACATGTTATTATATACCATCCGACGTTTACTCATTCGTAAAAATGAACTAATGAAATAAACACCGTCACTGATAGGCATTTGTTTAGGATTGAACGCTTCAATCAATACGGCGGGATCTTGGATGTATTTTTTAGAACGCCGCACGGTGTGAATCAGAAGAAATCCACAGAACGCCTTAGATAGTGTGCGGAACCCCAGTAGGGGTGCGCAAGACGCTGTAGAAAGTGTGCGGGACCCCAGTAGGAGTGCGCAGAACGCCGTAGAAAGTGTGTGGGACCCAAATAACAGTGCTTCGGACGCCGTAGGAAATGTGTGGGACCCAAATAACAGTGCGTAGGACGCCGTAGAAAACGTGTGGGACCCAAATAACAGTGCGTCGGACGCCGTAGAAAGTGTGTGGGACCCAAATGAGAGTGCGTCGGACGCCGTAGAAAGTGTGTGGGACCGAAATAACAGTGCGTCGGACGCCGTAGGAAGTGTGCGGGACCCAAATGGGTGTGCGCAGTACGCCGTAGAAAGTGTACGCGACCCAAATGAAAGTACGTTGGACGCCATAAAAACTGTGAGGTGACCAAGTGGAAGTGAGCAAGACGCCGTAGAAAGTTTGCGGGATCCAAATACATTCACGCCCATGCCGATAATTTTTTCCGCAGGGCTACCGTAATCATTCTTGAACAAAACATGATGACGAACGATAACACACGCTCATAACATGCGGGGTATAAAAGGGGAGAGGAGCGGTATGCAGTCATTCACACACCGCTCTCTTCGAGAAGCCACTGGGAAGTGGCTGAGGAGGTCGAAATTGTGCAAAGATGATGGTTGGCTATAACGATGTGCTCATATCCAGGCTGACACTTGGAAAATTTCCGAAGGAGGGTTACGGTAGCCCTGCGGAAAAAATGATCGGCATGAGCGTGCTTGTGACCCAAATGGGTGTGCGCAGAACGCCGTAGAAAGTGTGTGGGACCCAAATAACAGTGCGTCGGACGCCGTAGAAAGTGTGTGGGACCCAAATGAGAGTGCGTCGGACGCCGTAGAAAGTGTGTGGGACCCAAATGCGAGTGCGTCGGACGCCGTAGAAAATGTGTGGGACCCAAACAACAGTGAGTCGGACGCCGTAGAAAGTGTGCGGGACTCAAATGAGAGTGCACCGGACGCCGTTAGAAAGTGTGCGGGACCCAAATGAGAGTGCGCCGGACGCCGTAGAAAGTGTGCGGGACCCGAATGAGGGTGCGCCGGACGCCGTAGAAGGTGTGCGGGACCCAAATAAGAGTATGCCGGACGCCGTAGAAAGTGTGCGGGAACCAAATGAGAGTGCGCCGGACGCCGTAGAAAGTGTGTGGGACCTAAATTAGAGTGAGCCGCACGCCGTAGAAAGTGTGTGGGACCTGAATGAGAGTGCGCTGGACGCCGTAGAAAGTGTGCGGAACCCAAATGAGAGTGCGCCGGACGCTGTGGAAAGTGTCTGGGACCTAAATGAGAGTGCGCTGGACGCCGTAGAAAGTGTGCGGGACTCGAATAAGAGTACGCCGTACGCCCTAGAAAGGGTGCGGGACCCAAGAGTGAGTGCGTCGGACGCCGTAGAAAGTGTGTGGGACCCAAATGAGAGTGCGTCGGACGCCGTAGAAAGTGTGTGGGACCCAAATAACAGTGCGTCGGACGCCGTAGAAAGTGTGCGGGACCCAAATGGGTGTGCGCAGTACGCCGTAGAAAGTGTACGCGACCCAAACGAAAGTACGTTGGACGCCATAAAAACTGTGAGGTGACCAAGTGGAAGTGAGCAAGACGCCGTAGAAAGTTTGCGGGATCCAAATACATTCACGCCCATGCCGATAATTTTTTCCGCAGGGCTACCGTAATCATTCTTGAACAAAACATGATAACGAACGATAACACACGCTCATAACATGCGGGGTATAAAAGGGGAGAGGAGCGGTATGCAGTCATTCACACACCGCTCTCTTCGAGAAGCCACTGGGAAGTGGCTGAGGAGGTCGAAATTGTGCAAAGATGATGGTTGGCTATAACGATGTGCTCATATCCAGGCTGACACTTGGAAAATTTCCGAAGGAGGGTTACGGTAGCCCTGCGGAAAAAATGATCGGCATGAGCGTGCTTGTGACCCAAATGGGTGTGCGCAGAACGCCGTAGAAAGTGTGTGGGACTCAAATGAGAGCGCTTCGGACGCCGAAGACAGTGTGAGGGACCCAAATGAGAGTGCGTAGGACGCCGTAGAAAATGTGTGGGACCCAAATAACAGTGCGTCGGACGCCGTAGAAAGTGTGTGGGACCCAAATGAGAGTGCGTCGGACGCCGTAGAAAATGTGTGGGACCCAAATAACAGTGCGTCGGACGCCGTAGAAAGTGTGTGGGAACCAAATGAGAGTGCGTCGGACGCCGTAGAAAGTGTGGGACCCAAATGAGAGTGCGTAGGACGCCGTAGAAAATGTGTGGGACCCAAATAACAGTGCGTCGGACGCCGTAGAAAGTGTGTGGGACCCAAATGAGAGTGCGTCGGACGCCGTAGAAAATGTGTGGGACCCAAACAACAGTGAGTCGGATGCCGTAGAAAGTGTGCGGGACTCAAATGAGAGTGCACCGGACGCCGTTAGAAAGTGTGCGGGACCCAAATGAGAGTGCGCCGGACGCCGTAGAAAGTGTGCGGGACCCGAATGAGGGTGCGCCGGACGCCGTAGAAAGTGTGCGGGACTCAAATAAGGGTACGCCGTACGCCCTAGAAAGGGTGCGGGACCCAAGAGTGAGTGCGTCGGATGCCGTAGAAAGTGTGTGGGTCTAAATTGAGAGTGCGCCGGACGCCGTAGAAAGTGTGTGGGACCCAAATGAGAGTACGTCGGACGTCGTAGAAAGTGTGTGGGACCTGAATGAGAGTGCGCTGGACGCCGTAGAAAGTGTGCGGAACCCAAATGAGAGTGCGCCGGACGCTGTGGAAAGTGTCTGGGACCTAAATGAGAGTGCGCTGGACGCCGTAGAAAGTGTGCGGGACTCAAATAAGAGTACGCCGTACGCCCTAGAAAGGGTGCGGGACCCAAGAGTGAGTGCGTCGGATGCCGTAGAAAGTGTGTGGGTCTAAATTGAGAGTGCGCCGGACGCCGTAGAAAGTGTGCGGGACCCAAATGAGAGTGTGCCGGACGCCGTAGAAAGTGTGCGGGACCCAGATGAGTGTGCGCAGAATGCCGTAGAAAGTGTGTGGGACCCAAATAACAGTGCGCCGGACGCCGTAGAAAGTGTGCGGGACCAAAATGATAGTGCGCAGGACGCCGTAGAAAGTGTGTGGGACCCAAATAACAGTGCGTCGGACGCCGTAGAAAGTGTGGGACCCAAATGAGTGTGCGCAGGACGCCGTAGAAAGTGTGCGGGACCCAAATGAGTGTGCGCAGGACGCCGTAGAAAGTGTGTGGGACCCAAATGGGTGCGCGCAGAACGCCGTAGAAAGTGTGTGGGACCCAAATAACAGTGCGCCGGACGCCGTAGAAACTGTGTGGGACCCAAATGAGAGTGCGCAGGACGCCGTAGAAAGTGTGTGGGACCCAAATAACAGTGCGCCGGACGCCGTAGAAAGTGTGCGGGACCCAAATAACAGTGCGTCGGACGCCGTAGAAAGTGTGTGGGACCCAAATAAGAGTGAGCAGGACGCCGTAGAAAGTGTGTGGGACCCAAATGACAGTGCGCCGGACGCCTCAGAAAGTGTGTGGGACCCAAATAGCAGTGCGTCGGACGCCGTGGAAAGTGTTCGGGACCCAAATGGGTGTGCGAAGAACGCCGTAGAAAGTGTGCAGGATATCACTGGGAGCGTGCACGAAATAGAAGGGGGGGCAGGGCATCAGTGGGTTTGCTTTGAATTAACACCACCAGGCATAAACCATGTTAGAAAGGAAACGTTTAGGAAAAATAAATGAAATTCCTGAAAGTTTAGGTTTCTGGCAAAAGTAAAGATTTGGCATGGCCATTTTCCCGAAAAATTAGAAATATACTCAGTTAAAAGAGGAAGATAAAGAAAAATGAAAAAAAGGTTTTGAAATATTCCTGAGAACGATTTGGCCTAGAATGATTTGATTTTCGGGAAATGTAGTGAAATAGTTGAAAGTATGATTTGGCAGTCGAGTTTGGACCAACTATTGATACGAGTTGTGCAAAACGAGACATCGCATTGTATGAGCTTATCCGTAAAACATATCGAAGCAAAATCACGCGTGATAACGTAAGCAGTAAACGCTCGTTCGGGAGCTGCAATGCCGCGGTCTTCACGTATTAAGTGAAGTAAAATCAACTGTTTGTTCCATATCACGCGTGATTTTGCTTTGATATGTTCTACGGATCAGCTCATACAATGCGATGTCTCGTTTTGCACAACTCGTATCAATAGTTGGTCCAAAATCGACTGCCAATTCATACTTTCAACTATTTCACTACATTTCCCGAAAATCAAATCATTCTAGGCCAAATCGTTCTCAGGAATATTTCAAAACCTTTTTTCATTTTTCTTTACCTTCCCCTTTTAACTGAGTATATTTCTAATTTTTCGAAAAAATGGCCATGCCAAATCTTTACTTTTGCCAGGAACCTGAACTTTCAGGAATTAGTACTATCAATCTGGACGAGTTGTATTTTGGGGCGGGGTTGCAGAAGCTCAGGGGCGGGGTTGCAGAAATTTTTCGATTTACGTTTCTCAAATTTAGTGGTTTTGACTTAATTTTGACGCTTCCAACGGCGTGCGCAGTCTACTAGGAGCCATGCGAATTCAGAAACATAGTTATCTCAACAACTTTTTTGAGCGTGTCTGCTGCCTTTAAGTGATTCATAATTTTCTTGCCAAACCTAGTCGCTCCAAATTCGTATTCGTATCGTATCTCCTTTCCCATTTGTTGAGATTTCCCAGAATTCCTTCCTCTCGATGAATTGATCGGAAGGTATACATTGCTTCCTAGATTTTCTCTCAACCGAGCCGAAATGCCGATTCCTCAATTTTTCGAACATTCGATTTCTGAGTATGTTCGAATTGTCAATTTTTCGAACATTCGACTTTCAACTGAATAGCTTCCGAACATTTTCAAAAAACGATCGCGAATACTCAATTCGGGTACACGTGCGTGGTTTGGATTATGCGTCTGCCGAGTTCGTTTTTTAAGACGAAGTTCGGAAGTCGATGTTCGAAGTTCGACTTTTCAAGCGATCAGTTGTCGCTGATGTTTGAAGCTCTGCTTTTTCGACGTTTTGATTTTAAAAAATGTTCGAAATTTGATTTGTTTGAACATTTGGCTTTCTACATATTGTTAGTCGAAATTGAACATGTTTGAAAAGCTAATCGCTATGGAGTCGGAGCAATGCATATCGGATAGTGATGCAGCCTGTTCTAGCTAATATGAGCTTTTGTATGGAACAGAAAAAGGCACATCCGTTCAGCTTCTTCTTATAAGGGATAACCTCGTGAGGGGGGTCAAGTGTGGTAACCTCACTAGGTAACGGAATGGTGGTAAACCGTCGTAACAGTGTTCACTCAAAAGATGAAGTTCTGGGTGATTGAAGAATTTTTCTGCAAGAAAAGATCAAATTTTGTAGATGCGCCATACAGAGAATTATGATCTCCAGACAATGCGCGTCACTAGTATGCGTCCACCCCCATTTTTCACTTACACGGGGCATAGATCTAAGCTGGGTTTTTCTGCATAATACACGCGTATTCAGGATCTAAAAAAACTGCCACAGCCGAAATATCAGATTTCTAGCTTTCCAAGGAAGTTATTTTTAGCACTTCATTGTTGTTTCGCCGCGTCACTAGTATGCGTTCACCTCGAATGAATTGTTTTCTGGAAAAACAAAATGACCAGAAATCAGAGATGAATGCCATGCGAAGATTGCTCTTCTTAGCTCGTCTGTGGAATAATTTATCTGCCGTTGGCTTAAACCGGACGAACAAGAATCTCCCAGAGTTACTCCATCGGATTGAGCTCTGGATTGCACGCGGGCCATTCCGAAGGACCATTGTTCTGCTGTCGGAACCACGTAGCAGCTGATCTGCTCGCGAGAACACTTGCATTTTCCTGTTGGAAAACCAAACGTCGGCGTCGCTGACGTGTCATATATCTCATATACTGGAGGGGGCTAGCGCAGTTTTTCGGGGGGGCAACCCTCCGGGCACCGGCGCTTGCCCCCTCCCCCCCCCCCCCAATCGGAGGGGGCTACCGCCGAAGGGACAACTCTGGCAAATGCTGGCTAGTAGCTCCAGAGAAATTCACTTGTCGCCGAGGAGCTTCGGGGCGACTAGTCTAAAACTGGCAAGGTCGTAGCTAGACAAAGGTGAATTTGTCAAGCTAGATGGTGAAAAACTCTAGCTATTGTCGCCTAGTTTCATTGAGCTACTGGCGCCGGCCTTGTAAAGCTATTGTCGCCTAGCTTCGTGGAGCTACTAGCGCCGGCCTGGTGTCAAGCTACTGTCGCCTAATATTGTGGAGCTATTATCGCCGGCATGTAAGCTAGTGTCGCCTAGTGATATGAGGCCATTGACGCCGACTCCTTGTGAGGATGCTGTAGCCTACTGTAGGATAAAATGCCATGAATTTGCTTAGAATTCACCGGGATCCTGGATATCACCAAGGATTTAACGCAAAATCACCGCGAGCCAAGAAAAGTCCGCGAATTCACCGCAAAAGGCCCCGAAAAAAAAGGAAACTACAAATAAACATGACTAAATTCTACCCGAGGCTGCCGCGAGTTCACCGCGATCAGAAAGCGCCCTACTGCAGCAGCGGCTGACACAAGAAAGCGATTAATTGGTAAATATCGTACTTCGAATCCTTGTATACAATGGCGAAAACCACAGCAGACTTCGGTGCCATCGCTGCATTTTTGCGTGTATTCTTACGACTCACCCCTCTAGATCCATACTGGTTGAATAAACTTAGAATATCGGACCATGCAATACTTCATATCATAGTACGGGAGCAAAATTTACATAAAAAACAATTCCTACTGACATACGACAACCATAAAAAGTTCGAATAAACAATGATATTCACAGAGATCATATTACACAGTACGAGCAGAGAATAACATCAACAGAACAACACAACAACTAACGCCAAATAAGAATTAAGAGAATTAAGCTCTGAAAAAAAATTAAGAGAATTTAGCTTCGAAAAAAAAACAAGACTCGAAGCTTCACTTCTTAGCGATCTATTCTACACCACACAAGTATACGAACACCCAATTTTCAAAGATAATGTTTCGAGCGTATTCTCGGCTTGGGCTTGGCGAAACTTGACGAAATTACTTTTGTTGTAGTGCATCATAAACCTCGTCTTACTTGCACTCAAGCCTGAGTTTTGAACACAGTTTTTTTGACACAAAAACACAGTTTTTCAATGAGGAATCCATTTACAAAATTGTGGTAATAAATGAAATTAAGGTTATTCGCTCAGAATATGGGTATTAAAAATTCATACACGTGCCACTTTTTTGTCATCAGAAGACCTTAAAAATCGTGGTACAGGACTGCGAAAAAGTCATTTCTTGATTCATATCTTCGGAGATGAGCTCGGAATAATTTTATGCAATTTCACACCTCTTCGGTATGACATTTCGACGAGAATTGAAAGAAGCAAAATCCACACATTTTTAAAAAATTCCCAATTCCGTCAAATTTTTAACCATCAAAAAATTGCCTGGAGAAATTATTTTCTCGCACTGTTATATTGTGTCTTCAAAGGTCCTCTTATGGCTAACAATTGATAAGGGCCTAGTTTTTTTACGGTCATGTTCTGAGGAAACAGCCCTCACTTGATTTAATACCACGAAATCATAAATGAAATCGGTATCAAGAGGCTGAACATTCGGAACTCAATCTTGAGTGTGCGTAAGGCACGTTTTATGATCTCAGACAGCAGGTGCGGGCGGATCGCTGGCTTTTGGCGGGCGGATCGACATCCCCCCACCATCCGCCCGCCAGTAGCCAGCGATCCGCCCGCGAGTAGCCAGCGATCCGCCCGCCAGTAGCCACCCATCCGCCCGCCGGTAGCCAGCGATCTTCCCGGCAGTAGCCAGCGATCCACCCGCCAGTAGCCAGCAATCCGCCCGCCACTAGCCAGCGATCCGCCCGCCAGTAACCAGCGATCTACACGCCAGTTGTCAGCGATGTACCCGTAATTTGAAACCCTTCTCCTTTCGATCCTTCGGGTCGGAGACCAATTCTTAAAGGCACAGTCCAACCTCAAAATCGATTTTCTGTTCTCCTTCTTATCTTGAAAATGGTCTCACGCTAATTCCAATGATGTCTCTCTAGTCGTACAAGGCCCCCTGGGAACGGAGTTGTGGCCCCTCAAAAATTGAGCTGCGGAAGCATGGTGGACGAGTTGTCCGAGGCTTGTAACTTCCGTCATTTGCAACCTATGGATGCGAGTCGACCTGAATAAACAGGGAGGCTGAGAATGTAGGGAAGAACGGGGCTATTAATCGGAAATCATCACTCATCTCGCCACTGTTCAGCTCGAGAGATCGTAAAGGGGCGTGGCTTCCTGGTGTGGGCGCCCTAGATTGGCTTCTTCCTATATCTCGCTTATTCTGTGGAATCGAGAGCTCTCACTTGGCAGGTGTTATACGGGGTGGGTCTGCTTCATAATTATGTGGAAATCTTAGATTTGGCCCCTGAGCTTGGACTGTGCCTGTAAGCGCCTATGACGCAGTGATAATCAACCCAAAGAGTTGACTACCTAAACATGTTGAGGAAAACCTGGGCCAAAAAATCTGGTCAAAAACTTTTTACTGCCCAGGAAACTGAAGCCCTGAAGTTTGTGCTGCACCCTAGACCCCAACCGGCGTATAGTCGACAACAGATCGCTTTGATACTTTGCTTTCCTTATTGTTTTTTGGAGCAAAGCCGATGTGCCTATGTTATACACAACTTGCGTGCACCGAGTTTGCGCCAAGTCACAATAATGAACGCAAGGTATGTGAGCAACCGGTGCCGGCCGTACTTCTGCACACCTCAGTACTGCTCATCTACTGCCTTATACCCACATAATAATGAATCAATTCGTTTACTCCGTCCCATGTCTCATATTCTACCCTTTAATGTTTGAAAACTTTAAAATTTTTCATAGACGTTGCTTTAGAATTTTTCCTAGACGTTGGTTCACGACGGATTGACCCACCGGTGTACGATAGGCCTCTTCGAACACCAGACACGGCAGTGGGTCAGGCTGTCCAAAAATTGAATGCAATGCCCCAGTCTCTCAAAAGAATGGGTCCAGTCCGCCCCGCAGTGTCCGAACAAGAGTGAAATAGCGCTCCGCATTTGCAGATAAGGTCTGTTGCAGCACGCAGCTTACAAACAATCTTGCTGGGACCTAAATGATAGTGCCGTGACCCCGTAGACCCAGTTCTAGTATATCCGAGCTGCTCGCTGCAACTACGGTTGTTTGCAGCTGCGGACTCAAAGTTAACTCCGATTAGGCAGTAGAGATTTGAAGCTCATCAGCTGCGCTAGTAGTTGTACTTTGCAGTTCGATTGTGCTCCAGTGTGGGGCGCGGGTTGGATATTGTGGAATTATTCACGCGACCACCCTTTCAGGGCGCCAGTTCACAATCATCCTGAGAAGTTTGGCCATATCCATGAAACTACGAGAGCCTCCCGGAAGGGTTCCTATAAGCCGCCAGTGTATGCCTTGGGCGAACATTGGCCTTTCCCGGGAGGCTCCCTTTGTTTCATGAATACGGCCAACTAACTAAATTGCGCCAAAACGTGTTGCTAGCTACAACTAGTCGCATTTTCATCTTTTGGCAAATGAAGTAAGATCACATCGTGCTAGAGCGGATAATTTGGCTCACTCGGCACTTTCACAAAGTTATTAAGGGCTCCCTACATTGCCTAAGTTCCAGAAAAAATCTGCATTGTGGGTCTCGAAATAATGAAATTCTATTTACTATGCGTTCCTGACTGAAGGTTGGCACAAACTTGATGCACCTATGTATTAGCATATGGTACCGAGCTTGCGCCAACGTTTACTAGAGAACAGAACGTCTCACTAGGATCCATGTCGACCGTACATTTCAAATGTCTTAATTTGACTTCTTTGAAACTCGGACTTTCGCGTATATTCAGGTTTTCAAATTCTTACCTTTCGTATCCTCCCATAGAAAATCCTCAAAAATGTGGGGTGAAGGCCATCGTGTAGTAACACCCCTGAGGAGGCGGGAGAAACGAAGGGGGAGCGAGGTTCCTGATTGGACGCAACAGGAGCTAGCCCGTGTTGCGTCCAATCGGGAACCTCGCTCCTCCCCCGTTCCTCCCGCCCCTCAGGGGTGTTGATACACGATGGCCACCACCCAAAAATGTGGGCAGTCACGGTCCACATATCCAAATTGGGGAACCTCATCACTCGAATTCAACACTGCGCCCACACAGCTAGCCTGCACGCTAAACCGGGACACCGCCTGCACGCCGACACGCGACGCGGCCGGCACCCCGACAAGCGGCGCGACGACTCCTCCCAACCTCTATTGGGGCCTTCACCGGGTGAGAGGGACCTCCAGATAGGGTTCAAGCACCGCAAACTTTAGTAACTGAACCGAGGACGCCGCTGCCATCTGACTCCTGCGCCTGAAAAATGCGTCATATATCTACTTCCCTCGAAGGAGGCTCGCTTCCTCTAAAAACAAGGTTGACAGCAGTTTACTATAGTTGTGCCCTGGAAGGAAAGACCGAATATCGAATAAATTCGAATGACCCCTTTTTAACGTCCGATTTTCGAATATATTCGAATGGCCTCTTTTTTAACGTCCGATTTTTGAATATAGTCGAATGACCCTCTTTTTTCGAGGTCCGAATTTTGAATAGTTTCGAATGAAATTGACTCGAATATATTCGAATAATTTTTCGAATAATTTCGAAGCGACAAACTGAAAACAGGCCAAGTGAGCCGTCAGTGGATGATCGTAAATTATTTCAAGCGCAGGAGAGGAGGGGAAAACTCGGTGACTCTCCCATTCACGCGCTTCGCTTCGCTTCTCCTCCGTTTGTCCACTCACGCGCTCCGATCATCCCCCGTCTGCCCGTCCCTTTCGTAATCGGAATACATTACGACCACCACCCTAGTTGCCCAAGAAATACTGACAACACAAGTCGTTTTCGCTGATGCGACCTGAGCTTTCTCTTGTAAAACGTGGATGAGTACATAGCACCATCTGTGTCAAGAATTTAACGATATTTTGTGGTTTCTATCATATCTCTAAATAGCCGCGGCGTCGATGTTACTCCGCCATTTTTTGAGCCAAGCGCTTTTCTCTCCATTTCTAGCATACGCTATATGCTTTTTTCAAAGACAACCGCTTACCAGAATTAGGATACTCGCGATAAACTGGGAGAATTAAAGAACACGCACTCTAATGAGCTAAATACAAGGTAGGCACTATAAGATCACTCAACAATTAAGCAACATCAAAAAAAGCGACATATAGAAGTGAAACAACTATGACACTGGAGTGGAGATGGCGGATGGGGCTTTATGGCGTGGCAGTGGATCAATAAATGAACTCCAATCCACTAATCATTGATTGACCAGTTTCACCGCGTACAATTTGAGCGGGCGGATCGCTGGCTATCAAAGTCCTGGCGGGCGGATCGCCGGCAAGTTGGGGGCGGATCGCTGCATCTCATAGCTCAGCGGGCGGATCGCTGGCTATCAAAGCCCTTGCGGGCGGATAGCTGGCAGGTTGCGGGCGGATCGCCGCTTTAGAGCTTGCCGGCGATCCGACCGCTAGCGTGATCAAGTTTCCCAGGCGCCGCTATCCGCCCGCCAAAGCGCGGCGACCCGCCCGCAAAGGCTTTGATAGCCAGCGATCCGCCCGCCGAGACCACGATGAGCAGCGATCCGCCCGCAACTTGCCAGCGTACCGCCCGGAGGGGCCTTGATTGCCAGCGGTCACTCCGCACCTGCTGTCTGAGATGCCCTAGAACACATTAAGGTTTCGTCGCATTTCGCTAAGTCCTGGCCCAGATACATTCAAAACAGCATCTTCAAAGAATGGTTGTTCGTGTGTATACGTGCCTCATTAGCACTGCCTCACTAACATCTCATACATGTAACAGGGGTTGCCGGCTGCAGGGTGGAGCGGGCGTTGCGTAATTTGCCCAAATCGTGGCGACCACCCACCGGAATTTTTTTCAGGTTTCAAAGTTGTTGCGAACCCCCGAGGCGAAGTTTCTGGACAGTTTATAGCCAGACGCTGGAAATTCCTAAAAAACCTGAGCGATTCTACAATCCTTCCCTTTGATGACTAAAAATATTGAGAATTTTCGGGGCATTTCCATCAAATTTTAATATTTTGGACCGAAAATTCTGCAACCCACCCCCACCCTAACCTTGATCTTGGGGCCAAAGTTTCTGAAAAAAATTCAAATTCACCCCACCCCCGTTGCGAAGATTCTCAGCCTGGCCTGACCATGGCCGGAAGTCCTAGACCTGGCTTAGGTCCTCCAATCGTTCTCGACCCCTGAGTCGTCCATTCGTTGCCGCTTTTCCGATTGTCTTCGTCGGCCGCTTCTGTGATGATCTTCCTTGTTTTCTGAAAAAAAGGATAACATAAGACGGCTGAAGAACTGGAAAAAACATACAAATAGTAAGCTATACCTTTCGAGCTACCAGATTGTGATGAAGTATGTGCAAGCTGATGTTTATATGAACAGAAACAGCTAAACTTCAATGGCATTACTCGAATTGAGAATAAGGCAGCTTGTGATTTAAAAGCAGTAACATGTGTGTTCCTTTCTCGCGATAAAACAGCCGGATGCGGGTAAAGCCATTGATGGTAGGACTTCGGCGTATTTCGGCTACCTTAATCCGGAAATCGCCTCAGGACCCAACGCTGAAATTTCTATTAGCCCAAGTCATTTGCAGCATGATTTACTTCAGACGCGCGCGATTCGCGTCGCAGTTTCGCTGCATAGCGCGCTTGCTCCCTATCCAGATAAAGCTAAAAATGGTGGGAAACAGCGCTTTTCGGGTGCCCGACGTTTGGGGACCCGACGCCGGGTTTTCCTTTACCTCGGAACTCTTTTGCAACCTCATCCAGTTCAATTGAGCGCGTTTCCTTTATGGTGTCGCTCTGGAGCACACCATGCAGAGGTGGGATCAGATCAGAACTTGTCACCCAGCGATTTTTCTAAACTTTCATAGCTAGAGTCCTCAAACTCTGGACGTGTTAGCTTAGAAAGAGACACTCAAACTGAAAATCGTTTTCTGCATTCACCTTTAACTTCATAGGCCCTTTAGCTCTCCTGATTTTGCAAAGGGAGGAAGGCCCCGGGTTGGTGAGAACATTGTGGAGTCTGAAAAAACACGGTGTATACATTGATATCGTTTCAGGAATTTATACAAGGAACTACTCCGCTGCTTTCTCCTTGGGTGGAGTAATGAATGAATTCTCCCTACTGAGAGTTCCGATTGTTCGTGTTTTGGCGGCATTCTCGGCAACGAGAAATTTTCTTAGGGATTTTTTTTCGGGCGCCCGTTATACTCATAAGGCCTCCTAAAAATTTTCTACAAAATCAGCTACAAGTATTCCATACAACAGCGCATCGGTGTGAATCACACTGTCTGATTGGTGTGATTCACATGCCTTATCCAGTTTATAATTCTGCTTCTACATCTCGGTATTACACATTCGGAAAAGAAAAGTTTTGACTCCGGAGTTAGCTTTTACGGACAAGTAAGAAAATACCCCATCCAAAAATGATTAATTCATCTTGGAATATCAAAAATTCGTATTCATTGAAAAAAACGACGAGCGCTAACTGTAAACTGAAGTGGATGAAGAGAATGACTTTCTTCAAGGGATACTAAAGTGGTCAAACTCTTCATCTGAAAAAACTCTTCAGGCCCAGTTCGAAATGTTATTGACATCATCCCAAAAAATTGTCCGGAAACCTGCTGCTTCAATGGTGGTGAGAAGTTCAGAAAAGCTAAACGATACCTTGATGAATAGTGAGTGGAACAGGCTGGAGACGGAGCACGTTTGGGTTCTGAAGTGATTACCGGATTACGGTAGCAGAAATACGCCGGAGTCCTACCATCAATGGCTTTAGGATGCGAGCAGTACTGATCGAAGAAAGTACGTCATACTAGATTACCGAAGAATTTCGGCGGACAAAAAGGCGGGGTTTCTGAGGCAGAAATACTGCAAAATTCCAACAATTTCGAGTGCATATCTAAAGGTTTCGGAAATCTTGAGCTCCATTCTCGGCCTTTTGGGACCCTTTCATCGGAAGAATGTCTGACAAAATAGAAACTTTTTCGGGTCTACTAGATATTTTTCAGCTTATGTGAGTGGTAGAGAATTCTGCCAGATAACTAGAAAAGTCTGCCAGATCACGAGAGAAATCTGACAGAATACAGGAAAGTTCTGTCAGAGGAGGGCAACATCGTCTCGCAATCTGGCAGAATTTTCTCGTACTCCCCAGTCCGTATACGTAAGTATTCTGCCAGATTTCTAGAAATATCTGTCAGAATACGGGAAAATTCTGTCGGAGGAGGGCAACATCGTCTCGTAATCTGGCAGAATTTTCTCGTATTCCCCAGTCCGTATACGTAAATATTCTGCCAGATTACTAGAAATATCTGTCAGATCACGAAAGAATTCTGCCAGATTACGGGAAAATTCTGTCAGAGGAGGGAAACATCGTCTCGTAATCCGAGAGATTTTTTTCATATTCTTTCAGAATTTTCCCATAATGGTCTGGCCTGAGAAGAAATGGCAAGAAATTGGCAAGAAAATAATAAAGGCAAGAGAAAGCGAAACTGAAGGAAACGAACGTGGGCGAACTCTGATGCATTGAGGAAAGTCGACTTCCAAGCGCGAGGCGAGAGACGATCTGAGAGTGTCCCCGATTGGCCGCTATGGAAATTCAAAACACGATCGCTCGTGTTTCACACCGTCTCAAACACGTGATGTTAAAGCGCCTTAGCTCGCCTCACGGGGACATTCAGGATCGGGTTGTAGCTTGATATCAGGCTAGATTTCCATGAGAAAATCACCATAATGACGTCACGCCCGAAGGTCGGCTATTATGGTGAAAAAAGCGCTAGAGTTCAAAAAACGGACCTTAGTATGGGGCTACTAGCCAGCGTTTGTCAGAGAATTTGGCTTGATCGGAGCCCCCACCAAGTCACTGCCCTGAAGCTCCCCTGTCACTGCCTTGAAGCCCCTCCCCCCTGTCACGGCCCGGAGCGCTGATGTCACAGCTCGGATCAGTGACGTCACGGCTTCGGAGTAGTGACCTCACCCCCCCCCCCGGAAGGCGTCTCCGCTTCCCTCCAAAAATATCCCCTTCAGACAGGGACTCGGAGTCCCCATGCAGGGTCGGCCCTGTTGGGGCGAATGCGGCTCTCTATGAGGTGAGGCGCCTTTTATATCGGTTGAGCACGGGATAGATCGCAGGAGAAATCACGTCAAATCGGGACAAAACTTGACGTGAGGCTCCGTCCATACGTGGCTAGAGCGTGCGATTACGCAAAATCGATGGTTATCGTAGGCACACGATTCGCTAGCCGCTCACAGGCGCTTCTCGCGTGCCCTCGCCCGCTCGCTCTCGCGGTCTTGCGCCATCAACACGAAGCGAGCAGCAAGTTTCAAGCTTACTGCTTCATCACTAAAGCAGGTGGCATTAGACCTGCAGCAAAACTACAGACCTTGTTTTCTATAATCCCACCACAAAAGTCGAAATCATTTGCCGTTGCGCCGACTCGAGCGTTTGATCATTCGATCAAACGTTTTCAATCGGATCAACACGAGGTAGGGGGTGTTTTCCTGTGTTCATTCGCGGGCACGGGCTGCTGCAGCGTTGAGGAGCGTCGAGAGGCGCACAACAGCGGGAACGCCCGCTCTCGCCACGTATGGACGCTGCCTGAATGACGATGCTTGCGTTTGGCCTACTATGCATTCTCTGGCCTCTGTTGTCGTAAACTACCTTCTACGACTTCTTCCCATCTTTTCCCTTTCTTCCTCTCGGGGGGAAAGCGCTGGAGGAGAGCAGGGACCTCCCCTGAAGCCCCCCTCGGGGGAGGCCTCCGCTGTCGCTCCCCCAAGTCGAAAACGGGCTCTATTGTCCGGCTCTCCTCCCCCCCGCAGAGTCTGAGTATGGCATGAGACAGAGAGAGAGAGAGAACTTGCTGATACTCTTCTGAATCCATCCTGCAAGAAACGAATGTCAATTGAAGTATCCTGCTACCACAGAACACTCCTCACTTCATCAGTGAACCTCGTAAGAGTTCCGCCTATTAATCTGTACAGATTCTCTCCGCAGATCCCACCATTAGCATTCCTCGCCGACGGACCATCAAGATTGAACTGTTTTTTTTTTTTCGGAAAATATTACATACAAGCACTGAATCATTTTATTAAATCGTAATAAAGACTTCTTCAGCAGCGCTTTTTTGGCGCAAGCTGTAGTCAAATTCCTTCTCACGAAACTCAGCCAAGCAGCCCTGTGAGCCTCAGCGAGACGGGGCTCTTCCTCATGACCTCTCTTACATTGTTGCCGCTGCGCTTCATGGCTCTCAAGACCGCTGATTTGGACACATCTACATTTAGTTCGGCTGCTGTGGTCGCGGCCACTGATATGTTCGATGGAGATCCACAGCAGAGTCAGACAGGCTTCTACTGCTTTTGCTTCGCTTGGCTGGTGTCTGTGGATGAAAGCCTAGGTATCGATGACGACGAAGATTCGGCTATTCGGAGCAGTGTTAATTCCTATACCATTATTCGGCTGGGAAACGTGGACGCTGCTCAAGTCGCACTTGGTGTAACTCGAGTCCTTCCAGATGAGTTGCTCGCGCCAGATCCTCGGGATTACCCTTTGTAACCGCATACGCAATGAAATCATCTAGGAGCAATGTGATCACCAGCCCACGATCGGGGACCAAGTACAGACCAAACGATTGCAATGGTTTGGACACGTATGCAGGTGGGACGCGAGTCGACTACAGTAGAGCATGCTATGGAGGAAACATCCAGTGCAATGGGAGATCCAACGAACGGCTCTCAAAAAGACATGGCTGAAACAAATCGAGGATGATCTGAAGATACAACGGTGCAGTGTCCTTAATGCTAGATCTGTTGCTACGAATCGTTCTGAATGGAAGCGTATCGTTCAGGCCGCTCGAGCTCCCATGGCACCCGCAGCAGTGTATTGACTGAGAGGTCATCCCGCTCCGCCAGACGTCAGCTAACGAGATGAGTGAGTGAGTGAGGTCGGCTCGAGCCTGATCTACACTTCTCATGGAATTCGAAACAAGCTTCTAAATTCTTTGGTCATCTCTTGCTGAGAGCTTCCTCGTACTTCTTTAGGTACTTTTTTGCTCGCAGGTGTGGTGATCCCTTAGGTAATGGCTAACAACCCGAGTTGGGCCGATTTACCTCGCGATTCACAGATTGCTGAGACCGGCTTCATTGAGAGCATGGATCCGCGTCTTTTCTTCTGTGGACCACCGGGGAGCACTTGGCATATTGAGTTATCATCATGGTTTTAATATTGTTTAATACAGATATGCTGATTAGAATGGCGAAATTGACTTATGCTTGCTTCTTTACCTACAGTGGACTAGTAGTGACATGGAGCAGAAACCAATTGAATGTTAAGAATAACTCTTTAAGAAAGCTAGAGGTCTGAATTTTTGCTTAGAAAAATTCAACTTAGCTCTTTGGCACGTTAAGGCGAAAAATGGGGGTGGACGCATACTGGTGATAACAAAACTATAGACAAAAACTATTGGGTATTTTTTTTTCGTGTTTTTCGTAGGAGTGGTAGAGCTAACGACCGCTTTCACCCTGTCTGTGAGCCTTTCCTTGTTGCCCATATTTACAATGACAGATGTGGTGCTCATTCATTCAATAGGATTTCATGACCTTTTCGTTTTTATAGCTGCTCCCACTTTTGCCACTTATCAGCCATCAGCTCACTTCAGAAGATGTTACGATACAGTCAGACGCTGTCCGTGCCTGCATACTAATGTCTGAAAGTGTTGATTTTTTCGGGGTAAGCAAAGTTTCAGATTACCAAACGTTCATCCACCAAATTCACGCCTTTGATTGTGGAATTTTGACAAAAAAAGGCTCACATAGGAGCACCCTGTACTGTTAAAACAGCATTCATTTTGCTCGGTGATCTTTCATTACTGTCGTTCAGCCAATGGCAGATGCTGGGATTATAAGTAAGCTTGTACAGTTGACAGCATCTCGATCATTGTATGTTTTATTTGGAGTACTTCGGTCGATTGCGAATATCGTTCAAGAGACATCTTCGTTCACCAAAGGTGCGTTTTCTGTGCACTCCGGACGAAATAGCGCTTCTTTTTTCTGTCTTCTTACAATATCTGTAGTATCTGTGAGAAATTGCTTTCCACAACTATTTGATCATTTTTCAGAATATCTTTTAACACAGTCAGCCCTGTTTGTTTTAATACTGTCTGCTATTTTTCCAGATATGCTTAATGAAGGCCTCTTAACTAATCTTATTCCTCTGATGTCTCGTAACGCAACCATGAGGGAAGCATGTTTCGTGGTTAGCAATATAGCAGCGGAAGGTGGTGATATTCTGCAAGCCGTGTTAGATGCTGGCATACTGAAGGAGATTTCAAGTTTGCTAGAAATGGCTGATTATGAGACGCGTAAAGAGGTAAATCCGTTATTCTACTCTTGTGTTGTCTTAGGGGTCGCTAGTCTAACGCCTATTTCTATGGTAGGCGGTCATAAATGCTGAGCCTAGCGACAGGTCTAGGCCTGCCGCATAGTGCGTCGCAGATCGTCTCGCTATCTTCAGCAATTGACAGATTGGTTCAAATTCAAATCTGACCAATAGCTGACCTGTGGTTCAGGGTAGCGACAAGCATGGTGACGAAGTGTAGCGCAATCTGTAAAGTACCAGCAGCTTGCAGCTGCCCAAATGTGGCTTATAGTTGCGTACATATTCGGAAATATTGACGGAATCCACGTCCATTGTCAAGCACTCGTGTCGTTGTACCTGGGCACAAAAGGAAGCTTACATTCGGCCGAAAAGATTCGCAGCAGTTTGGACTGCAGATTAGTCAGTTCAGGCGGTCCCCCCCCAGCGTGTTCCCGATCCCTTTGTTGTATAGCTCAGCCTCTCCGTCGATTTTCCTGGCCCAGGTAAGTCCGGCAGCTCATTTCCCTAGTCTGCTGCTGATTTCTCTGCTCTCGGATTTGATGCTTCCATTGCTGTTTCTGGTACTAGTCAACGCGGAAACATCCTTTTCTAAGACGGCGGCGCGTATAAGGCGTATGGTATACTTTGTTGCTGTAATGAGCGACAGGCATGCAATCTAACACAAATCGCGGCGGGACCCGTATCGAAGCAACCGCAACGGCCGTCGTAGGAACAGATGTCGCGTGTGGGTCGCAGCGACATGTCGCGGAAAGCTGACATACTGCAAATGTGCCATAGCCTGTCGCTACCACTGTCGCTGTCGCTGTGCAGTGCGCTGCGACAGCGACAGATTTAAAGGGCGGGAGGCGGTCGCTGTGCAGAGCGACGCGACCGTGTGTCGCAAAAGTATACCATACCCCTAAAAGGCGGCCACTCTCACTGAAGGGAAGTTGGTCGCTTTAGGTCCGTCCCAGAAGGTTACCTCGAGTCTTTATTTTGGGCAATGTTTTTAGACGCTGAGGAGGTCCCAGGTATAGGCTCACGCTGTCTCTGACAAACGGCTACTAGCTAGGCCGTAGAAAAGGTCCGTGCCTAACCTCCCCCGCTCCTAGAGCACATGCATGGCTTAGTTACGGGGCGGTTTTCCTTGTGGTCAATCTAAAAAAAGGCGTTGCGGCCCAATCAGGTTCCTGTAGCCTAGCTACGGAAGCAAAAACACACTGGCATTGCTCTTCCAACCCTCGACGGCATGTCAGATCCTGCCTCTGCTCGTATCTGAGTGGTTGCTCTTTGCTCGGCGTAGTAATGGAGCAGGAACAACGCGTTCTACCTCGTCGAGATGTGCTACATTGCTTCATGGCGTCCATTTCAAGCCACCCGTCTTGTACGTCGCATTTCCTACGTGCTGCTAATGGTTATTTGAAAATTGTACACTTTTTTAATGCGTACTTTTTCCGTTTCTCTAATGTGAAACCTCTATCTCGCTATTTGGAATGAAAATTTTGTACCATCTTCCAGTCATTCTCATTACTTTAACTCAACTAAAGTTGATGGTTCGCCGAGATTTCTCAGCCAAGTGACTCGACCCAAACCATCAGTGTCAAACTGCACGTGTGACTCCGTCGAATGATTTTTCTTTCGAACAATCTAATTCCTATGAGTTTTTTTTTTCAACAAAACTCTTCTTGTTTTTTAACGTTTTCAACGCGTGTTCTAATAGTAATAAGTCGATGTTAATGATTCCGTATACGATGTAGTCGTATCGTATCGCGGAGCGTGATTTAACTTTCTTTACCACAGATGAGGTAGTAAAAAACCTAAGTGACATTAACCCTGAATTATACCGTAGCCATCATTCGGTAATCAGTCAATCAAATAATCAACGTTTCCGACACGAAAGTAAAGGGCGGAAATATTTTTACCCCTGAAGAACGTTGCAAGTTAACTTTGCGAAGGGCTCGTGAAGCCCATTGATTGAAAGGATGAGCGATAAAAACGGTTAGTAAGGTATTTTCATGAAGTGTAGATTTGCCCACGGCTAACGTGAAAGAAAGGAAAAGCTGTAGGCGAAAAGCTCAATTTTAGGTTCATAGATAGCCCCACTTCATCACAACTTTGGACAATTCGCCTACAATCTCCTACTTACTTTTTCACTGATGATGGCCAAATCTACATCATGAGGGAACCTTCCCTCTCGCTATTACTACATGCTTGCCTGCGGGTTCGGTGAGTCATGCAGCTTCCTGCATCCCGAGGAAGGACAGCCTATGGAAGAGAAAGGCTAGATGACATATGATCTCACATAGGCCTAGCAAGGCATACAAACGTACGGTTTTACTCGTTCCTAGCTAGGCGTATTTCGGCCTAGTAAGGCAAGGTGTTGTTGATGTCGACCCTGGCCTAAAGAAGCAAATCTCCGCCCCGTTCCCGTAACGTCCATTTTGTCGTACATAGGCCGTGGCCCGAGCCTATGTACGGCGTTCTCGTGGCCAAGTCGGAACCCTATTGTGAGAGGTGATGATCAGAGAGGGGGCCGCAGATCCCGCCAGCCACCATACAAAAAAGGTTTGTATACAGCGGATTTCATTTTTCTTTAAAATAACATTTAAATCAACTTACAGTATGAAAATAATAGTACAAAAAATTATCAAATATCGCTCAAATTTTCAATGATCCGATGTTCACCTTTACTATACCCCTAGAGCTGGAGTGGGGGGGGGGCGCAGATTTTTAAGCCAAGATTGCGGGATGGGGGCCGCAGCTCTCGTGGACCAATCTCAGCGACATGCCTTACCCTGGGAGGCCCCATGCAATTTTTCCCCGATGATACGTAGGTTTGTAGAAGCCTACCAATGGAAGCATAATTATATAATATATAAAAGGGGCCAAGACGGGGAAGGGGTAAAAAATTAGAAAAATACGCAGGGCTGTTTTTATTCTTGGTGAATGGGTGTGCCAGCAAACGACCGTTATTGAAGGCAGCGTTCACGGTTAAATATATAGGCTGCTTATTGCTTTTGATTATGTTAAGTAATAAGATATTGTTAAGCTCTTCCACTGGCTAGAACAAGGTAGTTTCATCTCTTCCAGTGGCTAGAACAGGTTACAGTGTCCCCTATCATTATCAGTAGTTGAAGATAATGAACAGCCATCATGCCTATTCATTTTATCGTGAACACTGCCTTCATGATGTAAGTGATTTCTAGGCATTCTACATAATGTATCACACCGCGACTTCTACTAGATCATGTCATCTAGCTGCACTTCTTGGTGCTGATTTAATTGCGCCACTTTGTGATTTCCTCACTGTTCTCGAGCATTCTCTTGTGGCTGACGTGATGGAGGCGCTGTCATCGCTGCTAGCATATGGGGAAAAACTCGCTATGGGTCTGGCAGGTAGGTAATGTCGACTTTGTGAAGAAATTATACCTGCTGTGACCATTTTATCAGTTCTACACTGTTCTTAGATTTCCTGAACCCAGTTGCGACTCGAATGGAGGAGTTGGGGGCTAAAGATAAGCTTGAGTTCCTCTGCGATAGCCACTCGATGAACATCCACGTGGCTGCCCATGAGATCTTGGAGAGGTTGGTCCTTTTTGGAAGTTCTTGATAAGTGTGTAGTGTAGTCCACCAAATGTTGCGCATCTACATATTAGTGAGAAGTGCTGGTTGGAAATCTATGTGCACAAAACTCATTGCAGCACCACCGCTCTCGCTCAACCGGTGGCGAGAGTGTTACCTAGGAATCCATCGTCAATCTCTGGATAAGGGGAGCCGCGACGCTCATATGATAGCTCTCATGAAAGTTTCTGAAAAAACAATGGTACAAAAGGAGAAACAACCGCTCCACTTCCATGATAGCGAGACAATAGCTGCATCCCGACTTCCTAGAGATAGAATTCAAACCATATGCATGCTGATCTCCTGCCGACCCCTTCTCATTGATAAATAAGTGTGCAGAAATTTGTGGACTGCACTATATGGAGGAACAAGGATCGCAAATCTGTGTTTGGTTGTTGAATTTGGCAAAGTTGTCCACATTCTTTTGATAGATTGAAAATGAGCTAAATCTTTGGCGACCCCCTCATCGACGTTGTGTTAAGGTATTTTTACTCATACGACGAGAGCGAAATGACGACGCAGTTTGCAGTCGCAATGCCACCCTATCCTGGCGGGTCGTTGCGGGATTCCATGGACGAGACCATCGATATGATCGTCAAAAGCGTTTGTCTCTAAGATCTCAGTCATAGTTGGCCGATCAGCGTAGCCAGCCTGGTCGATTATCATGAAAGACATGAATGAGGTGGGGTGTAAAAACACCCGTTGTGGCTGACCCGAATAATTTTCACATGACATAAGGCAGGAAATGGATGATATCCATGATATCGTTCCATGTAATTCATACATATTGACCGCGTCAGCCACAGCTGGCCACACCGGGTGTTTTTTGCAACCTCCATCGCCCATGTTTTTCATGCGTATCGACCGGTAGGCCACGGCAGGTTACGGCGATTTTTTCACCCAACTCTGACAGGGCCCGAAGGCATACATTGAATAGTTTGTAGCATCGTCATTCAAATTGGAACTGTACATTCTATTAAGCAGTAGCGAATCCATATTTGCTGATCATATTTGACCCAAAAATGTTGATTGCTTATTTATGACTTCTATATCTTTCCCAGTTAGAGCTTATCATTGAAAAGAGTATTCATTTTAGAATAGCCTTTTTTTTGACGAGCACTTGCTTACCTCGGCAAGCCTATGTTCGTTGCTTTGCGGGTCCTTATTTTATATGTACAACATTCACAAATGTTCTTTACCAGTGATACTGCTAGAAAATTACAATGTTTACTTGTAGAGCTTGTTAAATTATAACAGCATATGTGTGTTATCCCCGTTTCGGAAGTTTGTCGACTTTTTGTGACCTCCGTCATAGTTGGGCGATAGGCCATAGTCGCACCCTGTCGATATTTGTGTCAATCGCGCGAAACTGTTCACTTGTCTTTGTTCACTGTTCGGCCGCCTTCCGCACTCTCAACCGGAGATTTGCGAAGCAGCCGTACTACAGCCAGCTCGTGGACCCTTAGAACTTAGGACGGCCTACGTCAGACTGTCTTCCAGCTATGACGCCTGATGGATAGTTGTTCAAAGAGGAGACAAGCTAAAATAAATATGCCGTCCAGACATTGGGAAGAATTTCGGATGAATCCCTGTATTTGTTATTGTAACATTTCGTAATCCATCGTAAGAACGAAAGGTGGTGTTCAGACCGTTCGAACTCCAGTGGTAGCCGCAGCAGTGTATTCTCCTTTCCCCTGACGGCAGCTAGGCATTGAGTCATTCTTCTGGAATCCGAAGACGGATTTTTTGATAGTTGTAGTCGTATAGATGGATACAAAAACTAACCGATCAGTCACAGCTGTTCCGGAAAAAAAATAGTGATATTACCGAATTTGTTTCATTCTTGAAACTATATACATTTTGTCCACGTGCGACTCTCCATAAATCTTGGCATGTTGATTGACACTTGTGGTATTCGGTGGTTGAAGCGAGACCAAGATTGTTAAAACCTTTTTATTTGGCTGACGTCTCGGCGATTTTCGCCTTCTTCGTAGCCTGGGAAAACCGAATTAAGAGCCAAGAAACTACTCTCCCAAACTCCATTTCTTTCTACAGAGAAGGATTCACATGGAAGTAAACCAAAAGAACGGAAGTCACAGATTATACCAACCTTTGATTGAACCTCTTGGTCCCCGCGCGGCGATCTAACGTCACTTGATCGCTGTTCCTAACTATCATTACCTCCTCGCTTCCGTGTGTTCGTCGCGGCTACTATACATTGCATCCGACTCACTCATTTTCGGATATCCATCCGAATGAGCCGAAATTTTCATGACTCAAAATCCGATTCACCGAAAAAACGTCAAAATCCGAATGATCCAAATACCGAATCACCGAAAAACGTCAAAATCCGAGTGATCCAAAATCCAATTCCCCGAAAAAAACGTCAAAATCCGAGTGATCCGAAATCCGATTCACCGAAAAAACCCCGAAATCCGCTTGATTCAAAGTCTGAATCACCGAAATGTGCTATGAGTCGGATAATGATTCGGATACCGAATATCCAAAATATATCTTGATTCGCATCGGATAATAAGTCGGATATCGGTAGATTCGGCTGATGCTGTTACTCAAAAAAGTGCATCTGATGTCGCGACTCAATATTTCATTCTACTGTAGCCATACGGATTTCGTTCTACTGTAGTCCTTTGAGTTGTTGACTGACAACTCAAATCGCGCACATCGTCAGCCGAAGACCAGCCCGTTGCCCCCTGTTGTCCTTGTTGTCGGGCTGTTGACATTTCGATGTTTTCGGGCTGTTTACCTTGTTGTCGGGCTGGTGACATTTCGATTTGTCGCGTTTAGCGGCCTATTTAGCAGCAGTTCACATCATGCAGGACTGTTTCGTCTAGCTCAGGAACTACTTTACACCGACACGCGTCGCAGTCGGCACACGAGCACGCGTCGCGGTCGGCACACCGGCACGCGTCGCTGTCAGCACACTGCGTCGCGGCTGGGTCGCCCGGCCTCCACTGGGGCCGCCACCGGATGGACAGGGCCTCCAGATGCAGGGCGGGGTCTATACCCCAAACCTGAGTAATTGAACCGACTGCCCTGCATATTATCATTTGAAGGATGCCTGAAAATGCGTCGTATACTTTCCTTTTATTTAGAGCGCGAAAACGCTAGCTGTACAACAGCTCGGCGAGACCATAACTAGCGGCCACGTCCCTGCCAAATATCGGCGCCTTGGCCAGCGGTGGCTCATGGGGGCGGATCAACCTGTTGTCGACGCCCCAGTTTGCATGAGACACTAGACATACAATTGGCGCACAGTGTGAAGTTTACGGCGCATTTCTACGCATCGTCAGCGTAGATTCTGCGCATATAAGGCATTGACCCTCTTCGTTTGATTTGTTCTTGCGAGTATGGCGCTTTAAGGGTACGATCAGGGATGTGCGGTGATTGCCGTGTGTCGTTTGCCGGCCATTTTTGGGACTTTTTTGCCGTTTTTCGTTTGCCGAGATTTTTGTTGTTTTTCCGGCAAAAATTGGAAGGAAACGCCGCCTATGCTTGCGGATATGTGGGCACTAGGGGTAATCCGATTATCCGTTGTTCGCTCAACCGTTAGCCGGGGCTTTCAGTTATCTAGGGTGGTAGCAAATCTGTTTGAAAACGCGAGTTAACTCGCGGTAAGTTCGTGGTAAACTGCAGCTAATCGCGAGCTTTTTATTTGAAGATTTCCAGGAAAGGACCGGACATTGCTGAAGCTACGCACTCGCATGCCACGTTGTGGGACACCAGATACGCATAGTGTGAAAAATTTCAAAAAAAAAAAGGTTCATTCTGTCTTTTCTGGAGAAAATATTGATTTAGAAAAAATTTCGGAAGTTTTTTAAAACTTTTCTTAGCTTGCAGTAAGTTCGCGCAAAACTTCAACTTAACGCGAGCTGACAGAGAAACTGGAACTAGTGTGTGAATGAGGAGAAAGATAGATAGTTTCCGAAGAAGTCCTCCGGAGAACTTATTCTAAAGCTATCCATCTTTTTCTTCTTTTATAATCTATTTCCATTTTTTCTGTCAGCTCGCTTTATGTTGCAGTTTTGCGCGAACTTAACGCGAGATCACCACCCAGTTGTATAGTGACTCATCTCATATGAGTTACTCGCAGTCGGTTCCAGTTTTGTGAGAGCGCGGCTACCGATCGCGGAGCCGCAGTGGCACCACCGCGGAGCCGTAACGGCACAACCGGGGACCGCAGAGGCACTACCGCGGAGCCGCAGCGGCACTATCGCGGGGCCACCGCGACATTGCCGATGTGACTCCGCGATAGCACCGCTCCGGGTAGGAGCCGAAGCCGCAGCGGCGATTTCTACGATTTTCATGAGCTCCCTCTATGTCTTGTTTTTTTTTTCATCTGATGGCTTGAAATGGAACTACTCCCTTGAATTAGAATCCTTATACTTAAAGCAGTTATGTCCCGATGTGTGTGTGTATGTGTGTGCATGTGTCCCCGATATCTTTGGAATGGCCGATCAAAACTTGTATGAAATGGTACCAACATTTAGGTGGGTGCGACATTTATCGATTACCAAAAATCAGCCCGACTCACTCTCTTACGTGCCTCGGGCCAACCGAGTTTGTCCGTGGAGCGCACTTTTGGCCGTGGGTCATGATAACTTCTGCGAGTCGTCTAGCGATGCAAAAATGCAGGGCGTCATGTGGTGTGCAGGACCCCAGTGAGGGTGCGCAAGACGTCATAGTAAGTGTGCAGGACCCTAATCGGAGTGTGCAGGACGTCATAAAAGTGCGCAGGTCCTAAGTAGGAATGTGCAGGACCCCAGCGGAAGTGTGCAGGACGCCATGAAAGTGTGCAGGACCCCAGTGGGAGTGTGCAGGGCGTCATAGAAAGTGTGCAGGACCCTAATCGGAGTGTGCAGGACGTCATAGAAAGTGCGCAGGTCCTAAGTAGGAATGTGCAGGACCCCAGCGTGGAAGTGTGCAGGACGTCATAGAAAGTGTGCAGGACCTCAGTGGGAGTGTGCAGGGGCGTCATAGAAAGTGTGCAGGACCATAATCGGAGTGTGCAGGACGTCATAGAAAGTGCGCAGGTCCTACGTAGGAATGTGCAGGACCCCAGTGGGAGTGTGCAGGGCGTCATAGAAAGTGTGTAGGACCTCAGGGGGAGTGTTCAGGGGGTCGTAGAAAGTGTGCAGGGACCCTAATCGAAGTGTGCAGGACGTCATAGAAAGTGTGCAGGTCCTAAGTAGGAATGTGCAGGACCCCAGTGGGAGTGTTCAGGCGTCATAGAAAGTGTGCAGGACCCTAATCGAAGGCGTGTGCAGGACGTCATAGAAAGTGCGCAGGTCCTAAGTAGGAATGTGCAGGACCCCAGTGGGAGTGTGCAGGACGTCATAGAAAGTGTTGCAGGACCTCAGTGGGAGCGTGCAGGGCGTCATAGAAAGTGTGCAGGACCCTAATCGGAGTGTGCAGGACGTCATTGAAAGTGCGCAGGTCCTAAGTAGGAATGTGCAGGACCCCAGCGGAAGTGGTCAGGCGTCATAGAAAGTGTGTGCAGGACCTCAGTGGGAGTGTGCACGACGTCATTGAAAGTGTACAGGACCCCAAAAGGAAGTGTGCAGGACGTCATAGAAAGTGCGCAGGTCCTAAGTAGGAATGTGCAGGACCCCAGTGGGAGTGTGCAGGACGTCATAGAAAGTGTGCAGGACCTCAGCGGGAGTGTGCAGGGCGTCATAGAAAGTGTGCAGGACCCTAATCGGAGTGTGCAGGACGTCATAGAAAGTGCGCAGGTCCTAAGTAGGAATGTGCAGGACCCCAACGGAAGTGTGCAGCACGTCATAGAAAGTGTGCAGGACCCAAATGGTAGCGTGGAGGGCGTCATAGAAAATGTGAAGAACCCAACGGGAGTGTGCAGGACGTCATAGAGAGTGCAGGTCCCCAGTTGAGTGTGCAGGGCGTCGTAGAAAATGCACAGGTCCCGAGTGGGAGTGTGCAGGTCATCGAAAGTTAGCAGGACCGCAGTGGGAGGTGCAGGACGTCACCAAGAGTGTAGAATTTGAAAAAGGTTTTTCAATTTTTAATGCTAAATCTAACCTTTTGTGGAGAGGAAATAGATAGGAAAATATGAATCTTGAGAAGCGTGGGACGCGTTCTGAGATTGGCGCAGAACTCCTGCGACATTTTTTTTCCAGTTTTAGGATACAAGCAGCAGCTTCACTTCCGCACCTTCTCTGTTCGCCACTCATTGCAACCGCTCAGTCATTTCGAATCCCTAACTTCCAAAAACCAGTTTTATATATGTTGCAAGTCTGAGCTTATCAAAATCTGCACCACAAAAACATAAACAACCACCTACTAATTTCATTCATTGAGAACAAGGGCATGATGTTGGTCAACTAGGGAAACATCATATAATATGAGAATGCGTTTTTCCTTATCATGATAGAGACGGTAAAGCGAGAATAATCGCTTGTGAACTTTACAAATTGGAAGAAAGGGCAGTGGGTAGCGACGTAAGGGAAGGAAGTACAGAAGGGGTTCTGAATTTTGTGCCGGTAGCAACCGACGATTTACCGCTGGCTTCTTATGTTTTGCTTTATGATCCCACATTTTGATATACCCACGGCCTGCTGTAAATGTACGGCACCTTGCTCTGCTCAGGAGAGTACTTTCGGGTAGGCGGAAGTCAGTCACCACCGTTCTAACAAACTAATCCGTCTCAGGTAGTTGGCTCATGCAAAAGTTTCTGTGAGCGAAAACTTCGCTAGGTCTCGCTAGTTATTAGAATGTTGACATGAAAATTAGAAAAAAGGAAAAAAAAGTAGAGCGGCACATGTCAATAACTTTTGGCCAATCTATAGGATGAGTTTTTTTGCCGATTGCCGGCCGTTTTTGGGATTTTCTTGCCGATTGCCGTTTGCCGAAATCTCAAAATCGTTTGCCGCATATCCCTTTGTACGATTGTCTCCCTAACACCATTTGTATAGATCGAACAGACAACCCTGTTCGAAGACGTTCAGACAGGAATTCACGGGTGTTTACGAAATTGGTGAACACATTTTCTAAAATAGAATTGGTTTGCAAATATTTCGGTATAAGGATGATTATCAATGAATTGTTCTATCATGGTACGGTAGAAGACCTTTTTTTCTTGAAAATCCTCGCTAGAGTGCATTATACCCACTTGTATCGAACCGGATATCCGACTCGGATATTCGGACTCCGACTCACCGAAAAAACGTCAAAATCCGAATGATCCAATTTCCGAATCACCGAAAAAACGTAATTTTCGGATTGATCCGAGATCCGAATATCCGTTTAGTCTCTTTATCCGAATGACTCGGATTATCCGATGTTGTTATTTTGACTCTATCCATTTGAGTCGGATACTCAAGACCTTTGATTTTTGAGTTATCCGAATACCGAGTATCCGAAATTTTTTGATTCGGATCCAATATAACGCAAAGTATCAGTACGATCCATGCACTGTACAACAGTATATATTAATGAAAATCCGCAACCGCACCACCGCCTTTTTCCGTTGCCGTGTACTAAATGAAAATTGGGAAATCATTCTAAAAACAGCACCACTTCTATGATAGTGATACAAACTGCGAGTAGGAAATGGAGGATTCCTCTGTACCTTATTGTCAACCGGCCTTTTCTACCTATCACGGTGTTTTCGCTTCCAATGTCAAAAAAATCGGACAAGGTATGCTCAGGTGGTAGGCGTAGTGTCCAAACTGCGAACAGGGCGGAGTGGGAGCGAAAATCCGTGATTGGGAGAAACACCGGCTATCACCAATCACGACCTCTCACTCCTCCCCACCCTTTCCGCGGCTCCAACACATTACGACCACTACCCGGTATGCTCAACAGTTACTTTGCCGTATACCGACAATTCCTGAGTTTTCTTTTTCGTATTTTTCTTCGCGTTTGGAGTCATTTTGGCTGGACTGTTTCACAGTTCGATGTAAACCTTTTTCTCCTACGTGGGGAGCCTTTCTCCGCACATCTTTCGTGGCGAACATTTCCAAAACACGGGTAAGCGGATTACAAGCACTAGCTTTCTTAGGTCAGTTAGCTGTGGTAACAATTGCGTGACATTAGTAACTTGTGAATAGTCAGCGCTGTTATTGCCGGATAGATAGCGGCGGGATATTGACGTGCTCGCGAAGTATAAAAACATCTTATCAGGAATGTTGTAGAAGTCAACACATTCAGCAGTTTGTAGTTCAGTATAGGAAAGTGCGGCTTCATTTCACAATAAGCTGACAAGAAAGAAAGACGTCCACTCCCGCGATAAAGACACCGGACGGTTCAACACGAGGGCAAACATTTGAGTATTTTTATCACACTAGTAGCAATTTAAAGGCAGTGTTCACGATAAATTTCACTTCCGATATTTCCATGGTTTATCGAAGGTCTGGTGCCCTACGTAGCAAGCAAGGCATGTTTAAAAAGACACGAAAGACGCGTTTTTGAGCCAAAATACTGTGCTTATTTGGGTCAAATTCCGGTCCGCAGTTGCGTCTCGACAAGCTTTGCGGCCGCGCGCTTTCGAGTCGGAAGAGTTCCCAGCGCCGCAGCTGCCGATCTGTTGACTCTAGCTGGGTTTTAGAAACTGGAAACTAAACAAAATTGAAGAAAACTGTATACAAAAGCCATATCGAGTCGGCTTTGGAGCGGGAAACTCGATTGACTCGAGCGCGTGCGGTCGCAAAGCGTGTCGAGACGCAATTGCGGACCGGAATTTGGCCCAGATAAGCACAGTAGGCCCTCCTTTGTTTACGTTGATTTTTGAGCGTGGAGAAATTGACCGCTAGAAGGATGATCTGTAAAAAAGGGGTCTCCCAAGCAGAAGTGGTTTGGTTAGCGTTACAAATGCTTCAACAAAAAGGGAACAATAGGAAAGCGGAAAGAGGAGAGTCTACAAAAAATGAACAATATCCTCCAAGAACTCTTTTCTTTTTCGAAACTTCCAAACAGCGGAAACAAACCGTTGTGGTTCTCTATGAGGAAGCGCTTTTGGCTCCATAAAGGACTTTGATTATGTGAGTGCCGATAAAATATGTATATATGCATGTAAACCTAAGAGCTATCATTAAAAGGGGAGATGATGTTAAATTGTTTTAGGAACCAGTCAATTCTTCCTCGTAAAATACCACAACGGTTTGTTTCCGCTGTTTGGAAGTTTCGAAAAGAAAAAGAGTTCTTGGAGGATATTGTTCATTTTTTGTAGACTCTCCTCTTTCCGCTTTCCTATTGTTCCCTTTTGTTGAAGCATTTGTAACGCTAACCAAACCACTTCTGCTTGGGAGACCCTTTTTTACAGAATTGTTCACTTTTTCTTGATATTACGCTGTAATATCCATGCAAGAAATTTCGAACAAAGACCTCTTCATCTCCCCACTGGATCAGTCCTCTTTCTGTGGTCACAGGAATCAATGACCCAAACTGTTGTAAAACTATCTCAGAAAAATCACTCGATGTGAAAAGCCCGCCCATGCCGATCACTATTTCCGCAGGGCTACCGTAACCATTCTTGAACAAAACATGATAACGAATGTAAACACACGCTCATAACATGCGGTGGTATAAAAGGGCGGAGTAGCGGTATGCATTCATTCACACACCACTCTTCTCGAGAAGACACCTGGGAGTGGCTGAGGAGGTCGATATGTGCAAACATGTTTGTTGGCTATTAGGATGTGCTCATAACCATGCTGACACTTGGAAAAAATTTTAAGGACGGTTACGGTAGCCCTGCGCAAAAAATGATCAGCATGAGCGTGCCTGTCTCGATGTGTCTGACAAGGCCAATGGTCACATGAAATTAGCTAACAAATGAATGATATCCATGATATCGTTCCACATAATTCATTCTTATTGATCGCGTCAGCCACATCTGGCTACACCGGGTGTTATTTGCACCTTCCATGTTTTCATACGTATCGAACGGGTCGGCCACTGTGATTTTCTCAACCAACTCTGACGGGGACCTTAGGCCCCGGTTATAGTTGGTCGCCCAGTCGTAGCCAGCCCGGTCGATAATCATGAAAGCCTGCTGGCCTACAGCCGGATGCAGAATCTGCCTGCAGTTCTTCGCTTTCAAATAAAACCAACTTAAAACCGGGACAGTCAGAAACTACCTTCCATTCCATCTGGACACTTTCACATCAGTGGAACAAAGCAGTTTTACATACTCATTATTTCGTTTCCGTTGCCCCATTCGTTCGCAGAACAGCCGCTTCGATTCCATGAATCTGATATGAAAAAGCTCTGCTGAGCTGCGAATGGAGATAGTTCTAACAATTTGTTTTTGAATTTGGATGCTAATAAGCAAGCATATACCATTTATTGCAGAAAAAATCAGTAGGCTGGTGAAGAAGGAAGAGGAGCACTCAAAATGGGGTTGTGTGAATGACCTTACGAAACTGAAAAAGCAGCCTGGCAACATGACCTGACATGACTCACATAACATCTCAAACTTTCTGCTTGCTATGCTTGTCATCCTTACACTTTTACAAAAGTTTTGCAAGGTGTCCTCTCCTGCGCGAATTCCGGGTCATAATTTCTCGGATGGCTAGCATCGAGTCTGGGCTCCTGCTCACTCTACGGGGTGGTCTTCACAACTTTTCGGATGAGCAGCAACGGGTCCCGAACACCTGCCCACTATCCGGGTTTCCACGACGTCCCGATGACTTCATCAGAAGCTCGAAGCACTTTTCACGACGTCCCGATGACGTCATCAGAAGCCCGAAGCACTTTTTGGGACTATCCTAGACGGGGAAGGGGTCACCCACGATTTTCCCATGAAAATGAATGGAAAACCTGATAAAAGATGTTTGATGCTGCTATCAATCATTGTTGTTGATGAAGTTCTGTAGAAATAATTCGATTGATAGCGTTATAGATCGGTGGTTCATTCCATTTCTGACTTGAATCTTGAGTGCCCCCCCCCCCGTCTAGGATAGTCCCGCACTTCTCATGATGTCCCGATGACGTCATCAGAAGCCCGAAGCACTTTTGGGACTTTCTTAGACGGGGGGGGGGCACCCACGACTTTCTCATGAAAATGAATGGAAACCTTGATAAAGGTTCTTGATGCTGCTATCAGTCTTTGTTGTTGATGAAGTTGTGTAGAAATACTTTGATTGATAGCGTTATAGATCGGTGGTTCATTCCATTTCTGACTTGAATCTTGAGTGCCCCCCCCCCGTCTGGAGTAGGCCCGCACTTCTCACGATGTCCCGATGACGTCATCAGAAGCCCGAAGCACTCTTGGGACTATCCTAGACGGGGGGCACCCACGACTTTCTCATGAAAATCAATGGAAACCTTGACAAAGGTGCTTGATGCTGCTATCAGTCATTGTTGTTCATGAAGTTGTGTAGAAATACTTTGATTGATAGCGTTATAGATCGGTGGTTCATTCCATTTCTGACTTGAATCTTGAGTGCCCCCGTCTGGGGGTAGGCCCGCACTTTTTCACGACGTCCCGATGACGTCATCAAGCCCAAAGCACTCTTGGGACTATCTTAGACGGGGCACCCACGACTTTCTCATGAAAATGAATGGAAACCTTGATAAAAGGTGCTTGATGCTGCTATCAGTCATTGTTGTTCATGAAGTTGTGTAGAAATACTTTGATTGATAGCGTTATAGATCGGTGGTTCATTCCATTTCTGACTTGAATCTTGAGTGCCCCCGTCTGGGGTAGGCCCGCACTTTTCACGACGTCCCGATGACGTCATCAGAAGCCCGTTTTCACGACGTCCCGATGACGTCATCAGAAGCCCGAAGCACTTTCACGACGTCCCGATGACGTCATAGAAGCCCATCACGACGTCCCGATGACGTCATCAGAAGCCAGATGCACTTTCACGACGTCCCGATGACGTCATCAGAAGCCAGAAGCACTTTTCACGACGTCCCGATGACGTCATCAGAAGCCAGATGCACTTTCATGACGTCCCGATGACGTCATCAGAAGCCAGAAGAACTTTTCCTGACGTCCCGATGACGTCATCAGAAGCCAGATGCACTTTTCACGACGTCCCGATGACGTCATCAGAAGCCAGAAGAACTTTTCACGACGTCCCGATGACGTCATCAGAAGCCAGAAGCACTTTTCCTGACGTCCCGATGACGTCATCAGAAGCCAGATGCACTTTCATGACGTCCCGATGACGTCATCAGAAGCCAGATGCACTTTCCTGACGTCCCGATGACGTCATCAGAAGCCAGATGCACTTTTCATGACGTCCCGATGACGTCATCAATAGCCAGATGCACTTTTCATGACGTCCCGATGACGTCATCAGAAGCCAGATGCACTTTTCATGACGTCCCGATGACGTCATCAGAAGCCAGATGCACTTTTCCTGACGTCCCGATGACGTCATCAGAAGCCAGATGCACTTTCATGACGTCCCGATGACGTCATCAGAAGCCAGATGCACTTTTCACGACGTCCCGATGACGTCATCAAATGAAGAACTTTTCCTGACGTCCCGATGACGTCATCAGAAGCCAGATGCACTTTCACGACGTCCCGATGACGTCATCAGAAGCCAGATGCAACTTTTCACGACGTCCCGATGACGTCATCAGAAGCCAGATGCAGTTTTTCACGACGTCCCGATGACGTCATCAGAAGCCAGATGCACTTTCATGACGTCCCGATGACGTCATCAGAAGCCAGATGCACTTTCTGGCGACGTCCCGATGACGTCATCAGAAGCCAGATGCACTTTTTCCTGACGTCCCGATGACGTCATCAGAAGCCAGATGCACTTTCGCGACGTCCCGATGACGTCATCAGGCCAGATGCACTTTTCACGACGTCCCGATGACGTCATCAGAAGCCAGAAGCACTTTCACGACGTCCCGATGACGTCATCAGAAGCCAGAAGAACTTTTCACGACGTCCCGATGACGTCATCAGAAGCCAGAAGCACTTTTCACTGACGTCCCGATGACGTCATCAGAAGCCAGATGCACTTTTTCATGACGTCCCGATGACGTCATCAGAAGCCAGATGCACTTTTCCTGACGTCCCGATGACGTCATCAGCCAGATGCACTTTTCGCGACGTCCCGATGACGTCATCAGAAGCCAGATGCACTTTTCATGACGTCCCGATGACGTCATCAGAAGCCAGATGCACTTTTCATGACGTCCCGATGACGTCATCAGAAGCCAGATGCACTTTTCATGACGTCCCGATGACGTCATCAGAAGCCAGATGCACTTTTCATGACGTCCCGATGACGTCATCAGAAGCCAGATGCACTTTCCTGACGTCCCGATGACGTCACCAGAAGCCAGATGCACTTTCTCGCGACGTCCCGATGACGTCATCAGAAGCCAGATGCACTTTCATGACGTCCCGATGACGTCATCAGAAGCCAGATGCACTTCTCGCTGACGTCCCGATGACGTCATCAGAAGCCAGATGCACTTTCATGACGTCCCGATGACGTCATCAGAAGCCAGATGCACTTTTCCTGACGTCCCGATGACGTCATCAGAAGCCAGATGCACTTTTCACGACGTCCCGATGACGTCATCAAAGCCAGATGCACTTTTCATGACGTCCCGATGACGTCATCAGAAGCCAGATGCACTTTCACGACGTCCCGATGACGTCATCAGAAGCCAGAAGAACTTTTCGCGACGTCCCGATGACGTCATCAGAAGCCAGAAGCACTTTTCACGACGTCCCGATGACGTCATCAGAAGCCAGATGCACTTCTCATGACGTCCCGATGACGTCATCAGAAGCCAGATGCACTTTCTGACGTCCTGATGACGTCATCAGAAGCCAGATGAACTTTTCATGACGTCCCGATGACGTCATCAGCCAGATGCACTTCTCATGACGTCCCGATGACGTCATCAGCCAGATGCACTTTCACGACGTCCCGATGACGTCATCAGAAGCCAGATGCACTTTTCCTGACGTCCCGATGACGTCATCAGCCAGATGCACTTTTCCTGACGTCCCGATGACGTCATCAGAAGCCAGATGCACTTCATGACGTCCCGATGACGTCATCAGAAGCCAGATGCACTTCTCATGACGTCCCGATGACGTCATCAGAAGCCAGATGCACTTTTCCTGACGTCCCGATGACGTCATCAGAAGCCAGATGCACTTTCATGACGTCCCGATGACGTCATCAGGCCAGATGCACTTTTCATGACGTCCCGATGACGTCATCAGAAGCCAGATGCACTTTTCACGACGTCCCGATGACGTCATCAGAAGCCAGAAGAACTTCACGACGTCCCGATGACGTCATCAGAAGCCAGAAGCACTTTTTCACGACGTCCCGATGACGTCATCAGAAGCCAGATGCACTTTCATGACGTCCGATGACGTCATCAGAAGCCAGATGCACTTTCCTGACGTCCCGATGACGTCATCAGAAGCCAGATGCACTTTTCATGACGTCCCGATGACGTCATCAGAAGCCAGATGCACTTTTCCATGACGTCCCGATGACGTCATCAGAAGCCAGATGCACTTTTCATGACGTCCCGATGACGTCATCAGAAGCCAGATGCACTTTTCATGACGTCCCGATGACGTCATCAGAAGCCAGATGCACTTTTCATGACGTCCCGATGACGTCATCAGAAGCCAGATGCACTTTTCATGACGTGCCGATGACGTCATCAGCCAGATGCACTTTTCATGACGTCCCGATGACGTCATCAGAAGCCAGATGCACTTTTCATGACGTCCCGATGACGTCATCAGAAGCCAGATGCACTTTTCATGACGTCCCGATGACGTCATCAGAAGCCAGATGCACTTTTCATGACGTCCCGATGACGTCATCAGAAGCCAGATGCACTTTCTGACGTCCCGATGACGTCATCAGAAGCCAGATGCACTTTCATGACGTCCCGATGACGTCATCAGAAGCCAGATGCACTTTTCATGACGTCCCGATGACGTCATCAGAAGCCAGATGCACTTTTCATGACGTCCCGATGACGTCATCAGAAGGCAGATGCACTTTTCATGACGTCCCGATGACGTCATCAGAAGCCAGATGCACTTTCACCAGCCTGCGTCCCCCAACTTACCTGCCTGAAATTGACCGCCTGTGACCATTGGCAGTGAATACTAGCAGTGAAGAATGAAAAGCGTGACGGCCTACGGCCTACGGCCCTGACCTACGGCGCACACCATCAATTTTTCCTAAGCTTTCGGCCTCACAACTTTGTTATTTGTGAACCGATTCGGCTCAAATTTTGAGAGCTGGTGTCTTTGGACCCCTTCACTTATATCCAGAAGGAATCTGCCGAAAATTTGTTTAAATGGTTTTATAAACTACTTTATAAAATTAGAAGTGATCACAAGGTCTAGGCAAAACCAAACCTCTCCAGCCGCTTCGCGACTGGAGCGATACCTATCAGTGCAATACGTTGATAATTTGCCACCGGCACAAAATTCTCACTCAGGAAATATCCTGTCAAAGTTCCGCTCTGGAATATTGTTAATAAGCGCATGAACCTGAAGCTTCTCTGAACGATTTGATTTGATTTATAAAACGTTAGAACCATGTAAAAGAAAAACAACAGAACGCGACACCTAAACGGCAAGTTAAAGAGACTAAACATAGTAGGGCAATAATGAAACAAATGATAATTCGGCTTATGGCGGTCTTTGCTAATGACTATGTATAGCACTTGGTACTCTTTCGGAATAGACGACCCACTTAAAAGAATCGGATTTTCGAGGTGTTTCATATATGTTCTTTGCACAAATTTTACATGTTGTTCTATGCTTCTACATGTTTAGAAGCAAGAACGTGACAAAATGATCATGGAGCTGCATGCAAAAACCTTTTATATCCAAGTGGGTCGTCTATTCCGAAAGAGTGCCTACCACTTCTTTGGCTTCACTAAACTACAGACAGAATTCGCCGTCCTCTCTCCATCAACAATGTGTATCATCAAAGCTTCGCCAAACGATATACCGGCTTTGCCGGTTCTCCTCCATCGACAATGTGTAACATTCTTCTAGCTAAACTGAACGATAGATTAGCTGTGTCGACCTCATTCCAATAACCACTAACTATAGCATTCTACGTGGGTTCCACAATGACCCGTCACAATGGAAGTTTGTAGGAAGCAAAATGCAACTATGTCATGGGTGTCACAACCATATCCGCCCAAAGTCGTCCTTTTCCGCCACCTTATGGATTGTCTCATTCTCACGTTTCAGTCAACAATTATTAATTATTCAAATTACATGAAATCAGTATAAGGTATTCAACGATAGCTAATCCTTGCTCCTTGAAAATCCAAAAAGACAGTATCATAAATTACTCAGTATGTTTAGCTGCACCGTCGAAGCAGTGTACAGCCTGTCTCCCGGAAACAAGTTCAAGCCGCACTAGGTATAGATGAATGAAGGAGGCCGCGCTATGTGTTCAAGGCCCTTCAACAGTCAATCTTCAGATTCTCATCTACGACTTTTAAGATTTTAATTTGGACCTCAGTTGCCTACCGGAGCTAATACCACACGAATGAATTCAGAGAGTAAAAAAAATCTGTTCGGCGAGGAAAGGAAAATTCTATTGGGACCCGCCTCTAACACGCAGTGCCGCTTCCCGGGAAAACTTCCACCTGTCTCCGCCTAGACTCCTTCCTGGAGGACAGGCTGTTCGTGCCAAAAAACCGTGTCTGGATTCCTATTGCTGCTTTGGAGATAGACAAACTAAAAATCATTCATTTTCGGGCAAAAAGCTTTTCAAAAAACTCACCGAAATGCGGTTCAATCATTGCCACGCCTAACTTGTGTCATCATTCTGGGAGGGAGGCAATTTTAAAACCCTGAACTTTGTCGAGAATCTCAACCAGGCTCAGATATTGTATTGAACACAAGTTTTCGAAAGTTCTTTTCAGCGCCTCAAAATGCCTTCACATACCCTTGCCTAGACCCACTACCATTAAACGTGCAGCACTATACCCTTCCTTTTCCCGCGCCAAATAGTCGGAAACGGAAGCGGGACGGAACAGCCCCCCACCCAAAAAAAAAACAACGGAAATACGGATACAGAATAGGAACAGTTCCGCCAAGCCCTGGTAAGGACATTCGGCGACGAGTGCGACCGAACTTTTTTTAACGCTGCGACAACCTCGCATAACTGCCAGCGAGCGGCAACCGACGCGGCTACGATAAGGTCAGAAAACATTTTTGTTGCCGCGTCAAGGCTAACGCTTGGCGACCAGTCGCCGGTCGGTGCAACTCTGCAGACCTCTTAACTGCGCTGAATGATCCAAAATCGGTCGTATTCTGGGACAGGGGAGACCAACGGGGCGTGAATGGTTACGAGGGACGCCGCAGTGTTTTAACACTGCGATGGCCCTGCGTCACCGCCAGCGGCCGTCGCACCATTGGCAGCCGAGCCAAGCCTCTAATCAGCGCATCGATGTCAAAAGGTGCGCGGACCGGCGTCCTCTGGAGAAATCCGTCTTTCCGCAGCCCCTGAGCGGTTCAAAATTTGTCCGTAAGCGGCTCAAGAAATGTCCATGTCCATTTTCGGTGTTTCCGTGTTTGCACAGGGGACCCCGTGGACATCCCACAAGGATCATCCCTGTTGTGATCCTAACAGGGGGTGGGGGTGACCTCACCACCACTATTCGCAGTGGGGTCCACACCACTGCAAACCTTGGGGAGATGGGCACACACTTGGGAACCACCCCCCCCCCCCCAGCCATGGGGATATCCCCTCGGTGACAAAAATTATCCCCCGTTATCAGGCGGATCTTTTGGGAAGTGACTAAGGCCACCTTCCAGGGGTGCGTTCCAATAAGATTTCCATGGGAGGAAAATGGGTCTGATAAGATATAACGAATGATAATCTAACAGAGAGGCTCATTTCATGCGGTCTTTCAATCTACCATTGGTCGGCTCTTATCAGATTCATTTTTCCTCCCGTGGAAATCTTCTTGGAACGCACCCCAGGTCCGGCTCCGAACAGCCGACTGAGGCACACGGTGAGATGAGGAGCCTTTTATACCAGCAAAATTGTTAATACCTTTGTCTAAACATGTCTATGTTCATACGCGTCTTGACATTGTACACGTAAAACAGGTTTTAACTTGCCTCAATAGGCCAGAGCGCAACTTTAACGGGATAATTCCTGAGTGAGAATTTTGTGCCGGTGGCAAGTTATAATCGTCTATCAGTGCAATGAAGCGATCAGCTCACTTATCAGCACTTCCTTCACTTGATCATTCCTGTAATCTGAGTCCTCATTTGTTCATTCCAAGGGGGCGGATCTGGGGCACCAGGCGTGTCTGGGGCACCAAAACGCTTGTTTGCAGCCGTTATTTCGCCGCTACTGGCTCGTTTTCTACCGTTCTTTCAACACTGCGAGAATAGGATCCTTTCCTATCATTTCACAGTGGAAAGTCAACGAGGATGATCATCGTGAACGCTGCCCTTAATATTACCATGAAATGAGTAAGACGAAAACCTCTATGGCGTGTTTGCTCATGTGAAAAGTGTTCGACTACCGTTGGATCGTGTTTTTTTAGGGGTAGGATGGATACATTTTTCATCCCGCTCGGTGTTGTAATGTTCGCTGCACTCGTGGTCATGGTCCTAGCCATCTACTGGTCAAGTCGACTGGCTGAAACGGAACGAGCAGAGATGGCTTTTAAGAATAAACTTCAGCAGCGCCAAACTGAGCTGGCCGATTCGATCCCCTCAGAACATAGTGCAATAGGGCCTCTCGAAGAGGATACATTCTTCAAAATATCTTAGAGAGCTCACATTCCAGTGTTTGTACAAGCCTAATGCATCGCCCATAAATGGTAAAAATCGTAGAAGACACAAAACTTCAAATACTTCAAATTTATGGCACATCTTCAGCTGAGAGCATATACATCTTTGGAGTAATCACACTACACAAATGTACATCAGATCCAGTTTTCCTGAACTACGTAATCTAATACTTCATCTTCTACCTCGAAATACACGGTATATTACGAAAACTCCTAACGAAATCACAGCAAGGCCAATCGACACGTACAGAACTTCCGTCACAAGTGAAGGACTGAAACAAAGGAATGTTCAAATCCGAATCGATCGCAAAATGTTGCACATCGAGTTCTGCTCAATGGTAAGTACACCCAAAAATGCGAAAAAATAAATTTACACGGCCAAGTTCAGTAACCACATTTTACGCTGTTATTGTCACGAGGCGTTTCGCCGATGAAGCAGTATGCATCTTCAAAAAATAAATGCAAAGGAGTCTCATCGGGGAGATACTAATAGCTAGGCTTCTAGCGCGCAAGCTTCCTAAATTGCTAGCTTTACTTCCAGAGCGGAAGGAATGACATTGACAATCACTACCAGTAGCTTTCCTTGCAAGAAGGTCGCAGAGGATTTTCACAGGGTTGAGGACGGGTCCACAAACTGGTCACACCAGGGTAGCAGGTTTACGCGACTTTGACCACTCTTGTATACAGTGCGTTCAGAAATGATAGGCTCACCCTTGAAAATCAAGGTTTTCAAAACGCTTTACAGTTTGGCGATCCATACTGTTTACCATTTAAGTCAGCAGTGAAAAAATCCTGTGCTTAGTCTTCTGAACACTCCACGATTTTGAACAATTTTAAGGTAAATTTTCGGTTTTTTCACCGTTCAGAAATGATAGGCTCGTCCTGCGAAAACAAATATTTATTGAACAAAACGTGAACAAACAATAAAATCCAGTATGATATAGGTCCACTACCGTTAGCAATGACCTCAAAAATTCTCTTAAGCATAGAAAGGATCAACTTTGAAACGACATTCTTATCAAGGTTGGTCCAGGCTTCGAGAACAGCAGCTTTGAGCTCATCTACAGTGCCATACTGCTTGTTTTTCGCATAAACCTGGCGCACAATTATGTCCCAGATATTCTCTATGGGGTTTCAATCAGGGCTGCAAGCAGGCCATTCCATCAAACGAATTCGCTGCTGCTCCAACTAGGATTTTGAAGACCTCGACACATGTACTGCAGCCTTATCCTGTTGGAAAGTGAAGCGCTGACGACGTATTCCAGAACAAACGGCAGTAGATAGGTCCTCAGAGTTTCCTGGTATTCCTCCGAGTTCATCCGACAAGAAGTGAAGGCCATCTTCAAAACACCTTCGCTGCAAAATGCTCCCCAACACATCAGCGAGCCGCCACCAAAATTCCTCCTGCTAAAGATCAAAGAATCCTCCCGGAGATCCCTCCAGCAGTACCGAGCTCCATCAGGACCATCAAGATTAATTTTTTTCTCGTCGGAGAAAATAACCTAAACAATTTTAAGCTCATTTTTCAAGTTTTCCTGGCTAATAGGAGATCGCCTTACCTTAGTCCAGTCGGTTGCCATGTTCTTTCTTGCAAATTCCAGTCGAGCTACTTTATGGTTGGCGGACATTGACAGGGCCCTTTTCATAACTTGGCGGACGATGTTTTCATTGCCGTTTAAGGTGGTCTAGGCATTTGTTTTTGAAACATCAAGCAGGAATTCAGACCTGACTTGATTCAGCGACAGCGTGCTGTTGGAACATGGGCGACTGATCCTTCGAGCATCCTGACTGGTGACCTTCTTGGGGCGTCCGGTAGACTTCGCCTTTCTATAAAAAGCCGGATCTCTAAGAAACTGTCCAACACAGTGTTGCGAACGTCCGATTTGGGCCGCTATTCTTCGCTGACTCAGTCCAACAGAGGCGAGGGCACGAATCTGGGCTTGTTCAGAAGTAGTAAGAGCAGGATCACGTCCCATACTAGCAAAAACGATGTACGATGTACCCACGTCAATGACGTGTAATGGACTTGTAACGAGAAATTTTTCGAAGTAAGAAGTTTGAATTTTTACAGGGTGAGCCTATCATTTCTGAACGGTGAAAAATTCCAAAATTTATCTTAAAATTGTTTAAAATCGTGGAGTATTCATAAGTTTGAGTGTGCACAAGTTTTTCGCACTGCTGAATTCAATAGTGAACAGTATGGATCGCTAAACTGTGAAGCGTTTTGAAAACCTCTGTTTTCAAGGGTGAGCCCTTTCTGAACCCACTGTAGGTCGGCTGATGTGGTTTGGCGCTATTCATATTCTTCAACGCCAGCGCCTCACGCGCGGGCGTGGCGTTGAAATGCGAATGGCTTGACGCCACGCCCGCTTCGCCATGTCGGCGACGGCCATAACACCCTATTCATGCTTTTACGCTAGCGGCAATGCCGCGGAAAGTCAGGCCGTAGTTATACACTAGCGGGGCGCTGCGGAAATAGCAAGACAACAACCATTCATGTGCGTCCTGAGTGTGCTGAGGCATGCCAAAAGGAAGAGTTGTCCCAGGAAAACGCACCGGAAGCCCGCACCAAGCAGTTATACACGCCGCGGCACTGTATACTGTATCCTTGCGGGACCTACCCCGTTGGAAATTAGCCAATTTTCATCAGCTGATTATTTTTCAGATCTCAACTTGTTGAAACACCACCAAAACGACATAACGAGCACTGCTATGACAGCAGCAATAGATTTCTAGTGACTTTTTGCAAAAAAAAGTGATACAAGCGTGAAATTTCAATAAAATACAATCGAAACGAAAGGAGAATTTTGGTCCGCAGTATTGCGTCAAAGACGCAACATTGCAGACGAGCCCCTGATCCACGCGGCAAGCGGCGCAATGTCATCGCAGGACGTTTTCATTCCGCTGCTGTATAACTACGGCCTCAATAAAAAAAATGAGAAAACAAATGACTGATTTCTGAAAACTTAGCTCCTTGGCAAAAGTATCGATTTGGCAATGCCATTTAGAGATCAAATAGCAAGACAACAACCATTCATGTGCGTCCTGAGTGTGCTGAGGCATGCCAAAAGGAAGAGTTGTCCCAGGAAAACGCACCGGAAGCCCGCACCAAGCAGTTATACACGCCGCGGCACTGTATACTGTATCCTTGCGGGACCTACCCCGTTGGAAATTTGCCAATTTCCATCAGCTGATTATTTTTCAGATATAAACTTGTTAGAATACCACCAAAACGACATAACGAGCACTGCTATGGCAGCAGCAATAGATTTCTAGTGACTTTTTGCAAAAAGTGATACAAGCGTGAAATTTCAATAAAATACAATCGAAACGAAAGGAGAATTTTGGTCCGCAGTATTGCGTCAAAGACGCAACATTGCAGACGAGCCCCTGATCCACGCGGCAAGCGGCGCAATGTCATCGCAGGACGTTTTCATTCCGCTGCTGTATAACTACGGCCTCAATAAAAAAATGAGAAAACAAATGACTGATTTCTGAAAACTTAGCTCCTTGGCAAAAGTATCGATTTGGCAATGCCATTTAGAGATCAACAAAAACCTTCTAAAAAATCTTGGAATATCTAAAGATTGATTTGGCGTAAAATAGCCTGGAGTAATAAAAAAAGCTAGGAAATGAAGTGAAATAACAAAAATTACGATTTGGTGGTCGATCATTTCACAAGCTTCTCGGTTACACTTATCAAAACGAAATCAAGCGCGCAATGGAAACATTGAAGGCACAGAACACCCAGAAAATTATTTCTTAGTTTTTTTTTTGCTGATATTGGAGAGGATCACATGCTGATCACAGCGATGTCTCTGAAATCGCCCAAGACCCCTATGAACAAAGTTATGGCTCCTCAAAAAAAGCCTATTTTTTCGAGGGTGGAAAATTGGTGGACGAGTTGTCTCGGCCCTGTATTTCTCTTCATTCGCAATTGTTACGCGAGTGCGAGCCAGGATAAGGAGACAGTCCGGCAATGGCAAACAAGAACGGAGACTCGTCGGAATTCATCCATCGATCAAGCCGCTATCGAGTTCGAAAAAATGGTATGGGGTGTGGCCCGTGGTGGTGAGCGAAGGAGGTCGGGCCTGCTGTGGTGGCTTATATCTCGCTCATTTGGAGGAGTTGAGATCTCGCACTTGGCACGTGTTATACGGGAGAGGCCTTCTACACAATCAAATAAAAATCACAAAATTCATGTCTGAGGGTGTACTGTGCCTTTAAAAGCAGTGGTGAAACCATCTAATAGGCTATGGTACGGCCAGTGCTGGAATATGGTGCCCCAATATGGTCAAGACACTCGTCGGAAGCCTCTTGGAGCAAGCTTTAGCGTGCACAGAACACTGCTCTACGCGTGATCACTGGAGGCCCTAGATCCACACCTGTATCTCATCTACATCAAGAGTGTTTGCTGCTTCCTGTAAAGCAGCATTGTCAACTCCAGTCGCAACAGTTCCATGTTGACATTGTGAGGAATGCCACACACCCTAATTTCCCCCCTACTGTCATCTGATCCCCATTTCCGACATATTCTCACGCCACTTCATGGTGCAGTCTGTCTTGGATCGTTAACGTTGGGCGAAGTCGGAGCTCAATCGCGTCAGACTGCTGCAAATAGAGCACACCCGATTCGTCACAGAATACCTTTCCAGTGCTCCCCTGAATCCCATTCTTGGTGACCTGCCCCTCCCGATCGATGGCAGCGAAATGGACCTACCCAGGCGTACACGCGTCATCCTGGCAGGTCTACGTTGTGGACACCCCTCGTGCATCAAGGCCTTCGTCCATAAGATCGATTCGTTGATCCCTGACGAATGTCCCGACTGCCACAACCCAGGGCACGATTCATTTCATTTATTTTCATGTCCTGCAAGGCCGACCTCTCTAACAGTTATGGATTTGTGGAACAACCCGTGCGATGTGGCTGCCTTTTCACGCCTATGAGAAGAAGCTCTGATGTGGCCGATAAGAAGAAGAAGAAAGGCAGTGGTCGCGATCAAATATGCTTGTCGTCTTTTTCTCTCTAAACCCTTTTCTGGGTCTCCAGTAGTAGGACCTATAACAAAAAATCGCGAAAAAAACACTGTTTTGAGCCAGATTTGAAGCCTGAACTTTCTTGTCTTTTGATGGTGGACGAGCCCACTCCACATAATCGGCATCGATGACCTCTAATATCAAGAACATCAGCTGGCTTGAAATTGAATTTCAATAAATGAACCTTCGCATTTATGTACACATGTAGTCAACAAAACTGGAGTGCTTTCTTTCATTGCTCAACTGTTTTTATTAGGTAAATTTGCATTTATTTCTTCCTCTGAATGTCGATGATTTTTGACTGCTCGGCATGAGACTGCGATCTTTTTGGTCGCACTGTGCACTGGCATCTTTGGGCCCTAGAAACTCTAATTCTAGCCCGTTTTTCACTGCGCTACCTCCATAGTTTTTCAGCTGTTTTTGATCCTAGCTGATTTTTGTAGTTTTTCTAAAAGGTTTTTCATCGTGACCACTGCCTTTAAGCGATTTTTTAAAGTTGTAATAAAGGAATTAGCATAGCTCAGCCTAGGTGAACGTGATGCTCCATTCCATATCGCGTTTGATTTCGTATTGATAAGTATAACGGGGAAGCTTGTAAACGATCGACCTTCAAATCTTATTTTTGGTTATTTCACTTCATTTCCTCGCTTTTTTATTACTCCACGCTATTTTACGCCAAATCATTTTTAGATATTTCAAGATATTTTTAAATTTTTTTGACTTCTAAATGGCATTGCCAAATCGATACTTTTGTCAGGGAGATATATTTTCAGAAATTTCACTTAATTTTCCCGAAGGTCACCTTTCTGACTTCAATTTTCTCCACGAATGCCATTTTGGAATGATGAAACATCCAACAGACAATATTGTTGTATGAGTACAATTCTGGAAATCATTGCCGCATTTTGTTCAACATGTGGAAAATCTATATTATTTATCATTAATACTCGATTTTGCATGATGAGAAGAATTTCCCAAAAAAAAAACTTAGAGCCATCAACAACCGAAAATTATTGCGGGATTTTGTGCAACAGGCGAGAAAAACGATATTGATGATTGGTGTATCTCGATAATGACTGATGAGCGAAATTCCCCAACCAAGAAACCCAATCCCATCAGCTATCACCACTCTTCGCCGCATTTTATGGAAAAAGCGCGAAAGCCGATAATATTAATTATCGATCGATGACGTGTCATGAGTACGAATTCTGACAAGTTCACTACTTACCTTCGACGGTCTGTGGTAATTGGCCACAGATCCACCCACACACCCTGGTTTACACAGTATACTTCGGCGACTCGACAGAAATTTCGAATAATCGAGTTTTCGACTAACTCGATTTTTCAGAATTCCGAATAATCTAGTTTTCGACTAACTCGATTTTTCAAAATTTCGAATAATCTAGTTTTCGACTAACTCGATTTTTCAGAATTTCAAATAATCGAGTTTTCCACTAACTCGATTTTCCGAATTTCGAATAATCGAGTTTTCGATTAAATCGATTTTTCAAAATTTCGAATAATCGAGTTTTCGACTAAATCGATTTTTCAAAATTTCGAATAATCGAGTTTTCGACTAACTCGATTCTTCAGAATTTCGAATAATCGAGAAGTCGAATGACTCGATGGCGACTGTTTCAGTCGATACCAAGACTCGATGACTCGACTCGACATAAGTATAGTGCCTACACAGTTCATGTGTGAATAGCTGAGGGATGCGAAGCGGGGTGTCGGTGGTGTAATGATAACACTCTCGCCAGGAAAGCAAGCAATGCAGGTTCGAGTCCTGCCTGACATCTGAGTTTTACGTTTAACTTGGCTATCTTGTGACATATTATGATCATACACCATGCCATAAAAAGGCATTATATATTCAAAAACATCAAAATTCTGTTTTTCTTCTTCTTCTTTGCAGCCACTGATAGGGGTTTCGTCACAAGTTGAGAAACTGGGCGACCAGCACTGGATTCGTCCACAAGTCTATTGTAGTGAGCGTTGTTGGCTTCTTCGGACAATCAAATAGGTGTTTAGTGTTGTGGCCTTGGTTTCCACAGTCCGGGCACACGTCAGGCTGGCTGTGGTCGATCCTGTGCAGGTAAGACATAAGCAATGGAGAATGTCCGCAGCGCAACGAAGCGAGGATACACCTGGCGCGCCTACCGAGCTCGGACTCGGTATCACATACCCTGGGCGGCACATCACCGAGAATAGGGTTGACGGCCGCTTTGGCGAGATGATCCTTCACGGTTTTTATTTTTCCTATGAATAAATCCTGAGTGCCCCCCTTCCAACTATGTAGTATAGACTCATCATAGTTTCTAGGCGCCTCACGTTAGTCACAACGTTGGCCTGCCCTCCTGCAATTTATTACAGGCGTATCAACCTGGAGGACTGCAGACGGCTCAGGCGGGCTACAGCCGGCCGCAACGTGAATTTTTTCAACCTAAATGAGAAGTGTATTAAATAAGTATCGATCGAGACGGCTCAGGCGGCGCACAACCGACCTCAGCAAGGGAATTCTCGTACCCAATTTGCATGACGTAGATTCTTATCGACCAAGCTGGCTATAGCCGACTGGTCAACAATGACGAGAGCCTTAGCGGTTATCGGTCACTGTTTCAACATCATTCGGGGTTCGCAAAGAAAATATCACACATTCTTTGCAAGAAATCCAACTGTTGCCTATGGTATGTCATCAGGATTGAGCAGGCCGTTGTGACAAATTTCGGCGGATCTACGACCCCCTCTGTAGACCACAATTTTGTGGAAATTTACAAATTTTTTACCATCCTTACCCAAGATGAAACATTTCCTGTTTTTTTTTTAGTGATAACGTTGGAAAAGATTCAACCCTTTATTAAACTTAATATCTTCTCGCCAATAACTCTTGAAAAGATCTAGCAAGCTCTGTTACTAAAATTACAAAAGAGAGAAATCTTTCACGACCTCCCCACAAATTTTCACATTTTTACAAAAATTTCCCACAATTTTTACGACCTCCGTTGCGCCGACTCGCAACCCTGCTCGAGTCTGTATGTCATTCATGAATTCCAGCCCAGTGGTGCGTTCCAAGACGTTTCCACGGCGCCGTTGGAGTACAGAAATGGGCGTGCAGGCTTTTCCACGGATAAATCTGCTTCGCATGACTATGGGTTATAACTGCGCATTGCTTCCAAGCAGCCATGGCTGCGTTTCCAGGGAAAGCTTTTGCCACGGGAATGTTCTAGGACCGTGCCCCAGATCCGCTGAGAAAGGAAAATGGTTTTTTAACTGAAAACTGGACACATTGTACGAACTCGCACTCGCTTCAAAAAATATCGAACTAGCGTCAAAGTCCGTAACCACACTAGTTGAGAGTGCGCCTATCTCGACCTTACTGGTAATCGAACATACTTGCGAGGATCCAGATAACTCAATGGCCTCTTTGGGGTTCGTGGAACATCATCCAGATAGGAGTGAATTGAAGGTGCACCGCTGGTCACTGACTCAGTATCCTCATCTTGGCACTTCAATTCATCTGCATACGATGGTGATGGAGTTGATCGCACGACATCACCTGCACATAACCTGGCATCTGAGCGAGTTTTGGAGTAAAAAGAAATTTATACAACACATTTAAATAGATATGAGCTGAGAACACACAGAGATGTGACAACTAACCGAAACTCTTTCTGAAAATTGGAGTTGCGGAGCCATTCAGAAAATCTGTACTTTGATCCATAGGCGATTTTCCAGCACATATATGCAGCTCAGTTGACATGTGTTCCTGAGGAAGAACTTATTAGCAACACGGCACGGTTCGCGGCATGGGTGTGAGCCGTAAAATAGACGAAGATAATGTTTGAAACAAATCTGTCTCCTTTAACGGTATTTACTATAAGCGAAAAATAAAATGAAATAGAGAAGGAAATTCGAAAAAAACATACATTCAAAATCCTGTGCTCGGCGCCGATTTCTACGAGCAAGTCATTAGTAGGCTGATTTTGAGAACGAAAGATCGAGACAGCTTCATCGTGAGTCTTATTTACAAGATCGATACCATTAATCTGAAATGGGAAATTCAAGACCAAGAAATAATCAATACATCGAAAACTGAGTAATTAATTGGCTCGAATGCGGACTCCACGTGAAAACGCGATCAGTTGCTCGCTGGGTCAAGAGGGGCACTGCGTAATTTTTCGAAATCGGAGCGACCCCTCCCACAATCAATTTTTTTTCCAAAATTCAAAATTTTTGAGACAACACGGGCGTCCAAACTCGTCCAAAATCCGTCCCTACCTGATACATATGTCCTGGTGTTGGTGCCCAATACCCTTTCAGACCCCAGTTTGGGTCGACTAACTAGCAGACAAGCCCAATGAATCGTTGTCTTCTAAACTTCTGAGGATGCAAGAGCCCAAAAACGACCTGCATACAGTCGACACGAATCGCAGTGTTGTCAGTTGTAGGCCCCTCCTGTGTGCGCACAGCGTAAAGGGGTCTGCAGAGTTGCAAAGACCGGCGAGCGGTCGCCGAGCGTCAGCCTTGACGCGGCAACAAAAATGTTTCGAAACATTATCGTCGCGGCGTCGGTTGCCGCTCGCTGGCAGTGACGTAGGGCCGTTGCCGCGTCAATACACTCTGCGGTGCCCCCTCGTCGCCCATCACGCCGTATCGGTCGCAATCGTCGCCGAATGTAATCGATATTACATCAACCAGTGCTGTTCGCCGTTGCGAGCAACGCCGCTACTTCAACTCTGCGGACCCCTTAAGGGTGCAAACTCTGAGCGCGTTTTAGGCGTTACGAGAACGGATATTGCGCCAACGTACAGTGCACCGAAAGAAGCAAAACATAGTCTACAATGCGATCCGTGTCGACTGTAGACTGTTTGGAGAAGAATTTCCATTCACGGTAACTACCTATCGTTATGAGCATTATAGTGGAAACTTTTGCACAGAACAGGGTTGAGCAGACAGTTGTGCCGATCTTCGGCGAAGCTACGACCCCCCACACTTTTGACCAGAATTTTGAGAAAATCCAGAATTTTACGACCCCCTGGAACGGAAAAATGATCTAACTTGTCTGAGTGCCAAATCTGTAAAAGAAGTCAATTCTGTGTTAATGATTTTTGAGGATTAAGCTCGGTCGCGGCTGACGCGTAGACGCCAAAGGGATATTTGCAAAAATTTAACAAACCCGTGATTTTCAATTTTTCCCGAAAATTTCCAAAATTTTTACGACCCCCCGTTGTGCCGGGTCACGACCCTGCTCAACCCTGGCACAGAATGAGATGTATGCGCCCGTTTTCATTGATCATTTATCATGAGATTCAAAGAATTCGAACGTTTATAAAGGATAGAACTGGCTTCGCGAAACCGCGAAAATCAGCATGGCGCTTGTAATAGACCAATTTTCGCCGCTACTCCATTTTTCGTTTTTTAGACAAAGGTGGTGAAAAAATTGAATTAACTCAGCGCAGGGGTTATCAGGTATGCCAATGGAGCTATCAACTCACTGATAATATTAAATCGCCAACTGATAACCTTCCGTCATTGTAGGCAGGCCCATCGGATTTAATAATGGAAACGAATATTCCGCTATGGCCGGGAATGTGTTGGCTATCCTTTCCTCCGACAATGTTGAAACCAAGCCCTGGAATAAAACATAAAATTCGGACGAAATCCGAACGGAAGCAGAATGCTCAAAATATGCGACTAAAAAGGACTTATAGAAACCAGCAATCACTATAAATCGTGAAATTCTAGGAGCAGAACATTTCTATGGAATCATATCTGATTCCTGAGGCTCATCTAGAATAGCTCCAAAGTTTACCTCAGCGTATTCTGAGTTTTAAACATTCCCCTATGCTGATGTCATACTTGCATAAGATCGATCGCAGTAAGCCGGACGAGTGCCCGGACTGTGGTAGCCGTGGCCACACAACTGAACACCTATTCGTATGCCCAAAGAAGCCTACCACTCTGACAATAATGGGTTTGTGGACGAATCCGGGTTCAGCCGCCCGTTTCTTGAACCTTTGACAAAAACCTTCCTGCGGCTGCAAAGAAGAAGAAGAAGACGTGCGCGGCGGAAAACCGCTGCGTTCAGCTCGTCGCCGGGGCGCGTTAACCAAGGGCCCTTTAAAAAACTAGTTGGCACTCGGTTAACGTGCTCCAACGACGACGTGCAAGCAGCGGTTCTGCGCTGCGCGCGTCACGTCTGCCAGCCGAACTGCTCCCGTGCTGTGAATTCGATCAACATTGCCCCTTGTAAAGGCTCTTTCATAGCAGGTCGCTTCGACTAGTCGCGGCACTGCCAACAGTTACAAAACCCGTCACGTCAACAGATCTTGCACTGAGTCGCGACAGGTTGGAACAGTTTGCAGTTTCAGCCGCGATCGCCGAGCGACTGGGGTATTTCATAGCTGGTCGAAGCGACCTGTTTGATTTGTTAGGTCGCTTCGACTAGTCGCGTCGCTTCCATGATAACCGCGATTCGTCTAGTCGAAGCGACTAGTCCGCAATCTTTCGTCACAACCTTGCGTGTGCGGCGCGAAATTGCAGACTTCACAATTCACTCACACAAAAGGCGACATGTGAAGGAGAAAAACGAGTAATTATTGTACCCTTCCAATAAGGAAGGCGAGAGAATCCAATAGGGCTACCGAGAAATCTTCTTCTTCTTCTGCAGCCTCAAAGTGGTTTTTGTCATAGGTTGAGGAACTGGGCGGCCTTCACAGGATTCGTCCAGAGGTCCATTGTTGTTAAGGATGTAGGTCTCTTCGGGTACATGAACAAGTGCGCCGTGTCGTGTCCGGGAGCACCACAGTCCGGGCATGCGTCTGGTCGGCTGCTGTCGATCTTGTTGGCTTGAGACATTAACAGAATAGAGTGACCACAGCGCAGCGAGGCGAGAGCACATCTGGCTCGCCGGCCGAGTTGAGACTCGGTCTCGCAAACCCGAGGCGGCACTGCTCCTAAAATAGGGTTCACAGCCGCCTTCTCCAGATATCCTCGAACAAAGTGGGTGTGCTCCTCGCGCAGAAGACGAAGCCTTTCCATGTTGGAGTCGGCCCATCTCTGTGCATCAACTTTACGAGGAGCATCTGCGAACGGCGTCCTAATCGACCTCTCTCTAATGGGCTCCATAATTCTCTTTGCCGGATGATTTGGCTGTCTCAGAACATTAATATACATCTGCTGTGCCTGGGGTTCACAATGCTCCTTAACTGGCAATATGCAGGCCTCCACGTGAAGATGTTCTATTGGAGCTCCTTGCACAACCGGTAGCGATTCTAAGCGCAGCATTCTGTATACGCTGCAGCTTATTCCAGGAGCTGTCTGACACCAGGTGCTGTCACACTGGTGCCGCATATTCCAGAGCCGGCTGAAGTATTGCTCTGTAGGTTCTCAGTATAGTCTCCCGGCTGCTTCCCCATGATGTTCCTCCGAGAGCTCTCAGAATGTTAAGCTTTGCCTTGACGACTGTCTGTTTCTGCTCCGCGTTTTTGTGGAACTTCAGTGACGGATCGAGTATAAGACCAAGCAGCTTAGGGAAGCTTACTGCTGGCAAACGATTACCATCCCATCTGACATCTGGGTGGGCACTGTGTTCCTTGGTGCTTGTTGTGAACACCGATACAGAAGACTTTGCAGCAGAGACTCAACTTTTCAGCTAATTTGGCAACGGGAGATAAAAGGCTAATAGGTCGAAAGCCTTTTGCCGTACTATGGGACTTGCCTGGCTTTGGCAACGGTATCACATTAGCTGTCTGCCAAGCTTGGGGTAGAATGCAGATCCGGAAAGAAGTGTTAATGATATCTACAAGCATCGGTAGAAGTTCCATGGGAAGCTTCTTCAGGATGGCTGGGGAGATACCGTCAGGTCCGATAGCCTTCGAATTCCGCATTTCTTTGATAGCATTCTCTACATGCGTGAGAGTAAAGGCCTCAGAAACGTTCATGAGCGGCAACCGGCTTCGTTCTCTAACCGTGACTCTGTTTTGCACGCCTCGCTTGGCACGTGTGATGAAGAAGTTCTTGCCGAGCGCATAAGCAGCCGCTTGCCCTGATTTGGAGACGTTCTCCTCGAACTCAATAGCGGAGCTCATCGAGGGAGCGGACTTGCCGGAAAATTTTCCCAACACTTTCCACGTCGTAGTTCCGTCAGCCTTGAAATTCAGCTTTTCAGTGAACTTCTCCCAGCATTCCTTCTTGTTCTTATCCAGATCCTGCTTGATCTCATTATCCAGCACAGCTATGTCTGGGTCTAGATGGTCTGCGGCTCTCTTCTCATCTCTGGTTCTCATCTTCTGCAGTATTTCCCTGCTGACATTTGGAAAAAAAGGTCTTGACACGACCCTCAGGAATTGCTGCTTTCATGGCCTTTCGGATGGCACTTGTTAAATGACGTTCTTTCTGATGGACATCACCTTTCCATGGGTAGTCGACCGCATGGCGAAGTGCAACATCTCTGAACAGGGTCCAGTCTGCTAGGCCTAAATTAAGATAAGTACGATGACGAAAACCAGAGTAAGGGGCAAGAGAGTCAGAGAGATCAATATAGACAAAGACGGGAATGTGATCACTGGACAGAATTGTGGATGTGGACCACGTGCGAGCATTAGAGAGATTGGATGACACAAGATAGATATCTGGGCTAGAAGGTCGGCCGTTGGCAGGGAGACGAGTGGGCTGGTCATCATTGAGGATAACCAGGTCACACTCCTCAGCCCATTCCTCGACGTCATCCCCTCTGGCGTCAGAGTCAAGAGCAGAACAGAACGTGTGAGCATTGAAGTCACCCGCAAAGACAGCTGAGGGAGAGAGTGAGCAGTCGTGCAACTGCTTAAGGAGAGGTATAGGATTATAAGACGGGGGGCAAGATGTTACAGGAGGGATATAGACGTTAAATAGAGATAAAGGGGTTTTGAGGGGGTGGACAGGAACGTACTCAAGAGTACCGTCCTTAGGAGTATAGGGAATAATATGAGAAGGTAAGGCTGATTGCACAAAAGTAGACACTCCGCCCCCAAGAGCAGACCTTGGCATGTGATAGGCGGTGTAGCCCGGAATGTTAGGTTGGGGATAAGTGGTAGATGGAGAGCTTGGTTTCTTGAACCATGATAACATCCGGGTGATGAGAACGTGCGAATAGAGAGTTCAGATAATTTGTTGCGAAGGCCGTTGAGATTAATGTGAACAATGGAGAGGGGGCGATTGGTAATTGAGGAATCAGAGTTGCTGAGGGCAGAGCATAGAACACAACGAAAGGATGAGTCATGATGCCTCACAGAACTGAGGCCCGAACAGGAGAAGTGCACCCACCTTTGGCATCCGAAGCACTGGACACTTGTTTTATGCCAGGTAACATCCTTGCTGCAGGTGGCACATGGATACTTCTGCTCAAGACCTGGATTCCTCTCGACGCCGGCCCTTTGTAGTAAAATCCTCAGGAGAGCTGCGGCCGACCAGCACCTCTCCCATGACAAAAACCCTCTTCTCGGAGGGGTTGACGTCGATTTGCACGGAGGCGATCTTCTTTCCTCCACATTGCCACGGCACGAACGTACGACATCTCGGCAGCACTGAGAAATCATAATTCATGCAACACTTCCAGCAAATACTCAATTTAATTGTAGTTTAATGTGGCGGTTCCAGCCAATTCCACCCCATCCTCTTTTGAAACCATTTTTTTTTGTTTTAAAACAATCCAAAACTAGTTTATTTAGCAGGTAAAGGCAACAAAGCCACAAAAACTAAGGATGAATGCTGAGAAAAATGTTTTTGTTCCCGCGGCGTCGTCCGCAATTGTCCGTCTTTTTTAAGCGAATTTGCGCCCACCCGAGCGATTTCAAATCGCTGGACGGAGCGATCTCAAGTCGTGGCACCGAGCGATTTCAGATCGCAGTAGTATCGTTGGTCGCTTTGACTTCAATTCGAGGCGACTAGCTATGAATGGGGCTCAAGTCCGCAGCCAAATCTTGCTGCCATAGTAATCAACTGTGCCCGTTTGCTACGGTCTTCAGCCATAAACCACACCCTATCCATACACTGGCTAATCCGTTTCCAGCAAAAGGAAACATCGCGCCAGGATAGTCCTTCGATACCAGGTGGCTTTACAACAGTCGTTTAAAACTCTCGCCTACGCCCAAGCAGGCATTTCCTGACAGGACTTCAACACAACATTAAGTGTGTTGAACAAGACGATCTGGAGTTCATCTTGATAAATGCCCAATCATCCGGAATAGACCTTCCGTTGCCGCTTTAGAAGGCGCTGCGCGATGCTGGCACTTGCCTCGTTTCAAGCGTTGATGCACTGTACCGATCTTCTGGGAGAGGTCTGCGTTATGGCATATTTGTACCTAGAAATATCGATAGAAATAAACGTCTGACCAGCTTCCTCTTCGTCAAAGTTGAGCATGCCGTTGCGCCAGTTTTCGGCGGAGCTACGACCTCCCCCCCCCAACTTGTGACCAAATTTTTGAAACAAAAATCTGAACACCTTTCGCGACCCACCCCCCCCCCCTCGACAAATCGACATCGAACTTGTATCCAATACACCGAAAAAATAAGCCCTGAATCGAAATTTTGAATGAAATCAGATATCTTGCCCAAACTACCGTATACCCACCGTAACGTAGAATTTCATTTCGGCCTCTGCAGACTGAGCTGTTCTCGCGCTGCAATATTACTATCAGAGGGCGCTCATTTGAGCTTACCAAATGGTTGGGAAATTTTTAATCCCTTTCTCCCCAAAATTTTACGTTCCCCTTCTCCAAATTTCCACTTTTCTTCGAAAAATTTCCAAGATTTTTACGACCACCTGTTGCGCCTAGTCGCAACCATACTCTCCGTGCAATCTAACCTTTCCATCTGCGACTTCGGTGCTACTCACGTCTTCGACCCTTACATCATTATTCTTCTTCTTCTGCAGCCTCGAAGTGGTTTTTGTCATAGGTTGAGGAACTGGGCGGCCTTGACAGGATTCGTCCAAAGGTCCATTGTGGTCAAGGAAGTAGGTCTCTTCGGGCACATGAACAAGTGCGCCGTGTCGTGTCCGGGAGCACCACAGTCCGGGCATGCGTCTGGTCGCCTGCTGTCGATCTTGTTGACGTAAGACATGAGCAGTATAGAATGACCACAGCGCAGCGAGGCAAGAGCACATCTGGCTCGTCTGCCGAGTTGAGACTCGGACTCGCAAACCCGAGGCGGCACTGCTCCTAAGATAGGGTTCAGAGCCGCCTTCGTTAGATATCCTCGAACAAACTGGGTGTGCTCCTCACGCAGAAGACGAAGCCTTTCCATGTTGGAGTCGGCCCATCTCTGTGCATCAACTTTACGAGGAGCATCGGCGAACGGCGTCCTAATCGACCTCTCTCTTATGGGCTTCATGATTCTCTTTGTTGGATGATTCGGCTGTCTCAGAACATTGATATACATCTGCTGTGCCTGGAGTTCACAATGCTCCTTGACCGGCAATATGCAGGCCTCCGCGTGAAGATGTTCTATTGGGGAGCTCCTTGCACAACCGGTAGCAATTCTAAGCGCAGCATTCTGCACACGCTGCAGCTTATTCCAGGAGCTGTCAGACACCAGGTGCTGCCACACTGGTGCCGCATATTCCAGAGCCGGCTGAAGTATTGCTCTGTAGGTTCTCAATATTGTCTCTCGGCTGCTTCCCCATGATGTTCCTCCGAGAGCTCTCAAGATATTAAGCCTAGCCTTGACGACTGTTTGTTTCTGTTCCGCGTTTTTGTGGAACTTCAGTGACGGATCAAGAATAAGGCCAAGCAGCTTGGGGAATTTGGCTGCTGGCAACAGGTCACCATCCCATTCGACATCTGGATGGGCACTGTGTTCCTTGGTGTTTGTTGTGAACACTGAAACAGAGGATTTTACAGCAGAGACTGTGAGCATCATTTTATCGAGGAAGAGCTTCAACTCGACGAGATATGCGCTGATCTTGTTAGCGGCTATTTGCAGGTCACGGTCCTGGCACATGATGGTGATGTCGTCGGCATACATAACAATCTTTACATCATTGGGAGGCTCGGGGATGTCCTCAAGATACAGGCTAAATAGGGCAGGAGACAACACTCCGCCTTGCGGAACACCGGCTGCTATTGGAATGCTATCGGATACGTGATTCTGGAACAGAACCTTAGCCCGGCGGCCTTTCGTGAAAGCTGCAATCCATCGCTTCTGCCATGATGGTAGCGACGACTTGAGCAGTTTCTCGGACAGCAGTCCCAAGTTAACAGAGTCAAACGCTTTGGTTAGGTCGAGGGCGACGGCCACCGTTCTCAGGGGCTTTCTCATGTTGAACCCATCGAACGCAAAGCTCAAGATCTCCAATAGAGCAGTAGTAGTAGAGTGAAGTTTCCTGAACCCATGCTGATGCTGCTGTCGCTCATTTTGATCAGCCAGGTCAGTCACGATCAACTTTCCAGCTAATTTAGCGACGGGCGATAACAGGCTTATTGGTCGAAAGCCTTTCGCCGTGCTTTGGGACTTGCCTGGCTTTGGCAACCGTATCACATTGGCTGTCTTCCAAGCTTGGGGTAGAGTGCAGGTCCGGAAAGAAGTGTTAATGATATCTGCAAGCATCGGTAGAAGTTCCGTGGGAAGCTTCTTCAGGATGGCTGGGGAGATACCGTCAGGTCCGATAGCCTTCGAATTCCGCATTTCTTTGATAGCCTTCTCAACTTGTGTGAGAGTAAAGGCCTCAGAAGCATTCATGAGCGGCAACCGGCTCAGCTCTCTAACCGTGACTCTGTTTTGCACGCCTCGCTTGGTGCGTGTGATGAAAAAGTTCTTGCCGAGTGCGTAAGCAGCCGCTTTCCCTGATTTGAAGATGTTCTCCTCGAACTCAATAGCGGAGCTCATCGGGGGAGCGGACTTTCCGGAAATTTTCCTCAAGACTTTCGACGTCGTAGTTCCGTCCGCCTTGAAATTCAGCTTTTCAGTGAACTTCTCCCAGCATTCCTTCTTGTTCTTATCCAGATCCTGCTTGATCTCATTATCCAGCACAGCTATGTCCGGGTCTAGATGGTCTGCGGCTCTCTTCTCATCTCTGGTTCTTATCTTCTGCAGTATTTCCCTGCTGACATTTGGAAAAAAGGTCTTGACACGACCCTCAGGAATTGCTGCTTTCATGGCCTTTCGGATGGCACTTGTTAAATGACGTTCTTTCTGATGGACATCACCATTCCATGGGTAGTCGACAGCATGGCGAAGTGCAACATCTCTGAACAGGGTCCAGTCTGCTAGGCCTAAATTAAGATAAGTACGATGACGAAAACCAGAGTAAGGGGCAAGAGAGTCAGAGAGATCAATATAGACAAAGACGGGAATGTGGTCACTGGAGAGAGTTGTGGATGTGGACCACGTGCAAGCATTAGAGAGATTGGATGACACAAGAGAGATATCTGGGCTAGAAGGTCGGCCGTTGGCAGGGAGACGAGTGGGCTGGTCATCATTGAGGATAACCAGGTCACACTCCTCAGCCCATTCCTCGACGTCATCCCTCTGGCGTCAGACGCAAGAGCAGAACAGAACGTGTGAGCATTGAAGTCACCCGCAAAGACAGCTGAGGGAGAGAGTGAGCAGTCGTGCAACTGCTTAAGGAGAGGTATAGGATTATAAGAGAGGGGACAAGATGATATAGGAGGAATGTAGATGTTAAATAGAGATAAAGGGGTTTTGAGGGGGAGGTGGACAGGAATGTACTCGAGAGTACCGTCCTTAGGAGTATTAGGGATAATATGAGAAGGTATGGCAGATTGCACGAAAGTAGACACTCCGCCCCCAAGAGCAGACCTTGGCATGTGATAGGCGGTGTATCCCGGAATGTTAGGCTGGGGGTAAGTGGTAGAAGGAGAGAGCTTGGTTTCTTGAACCATGATAACATCCGGGTGATGAGAACGTGCGAATAGAGAGAGTTCAGATAACTTGTTGCGAAGGCCGTTGAGATTAATGCGAACAATGGAGAGGGGGCGATTGGTAATTGAGGAATCAGAGTTGCTGAGGGCAGAGCATGGAACACAACGAAAGGATGAGTCATGATGCCTCACAGATCTGAGGCCCGAACAGGAGAAGTGCACCCACCTTTGGCATCCGAAGCACTGAACGCTGGTATGTCTCCAGTTGACATCCTTGCCGCACGTGGCGCATAGGTACTTCTGCGCTGGACCTGGATTCCTCTCGACGCCGGCCCCTTGTAGTAAAATCCTCAGGAGAGCTGCGGCCGACCAGCACCTCTCCCATGACAGAAACCCTCTTCTCGGAGGGGTTCACGTCGGTTTGCACGGAGGCGATATTCTTTCCTCCACACTGCCACGGCACGAACGTACGACATCCCGGCAGCACCGAGAAATCATATTTCATGCAGCACTTCCAGCAAATACTCAATTTAATAGTAGTTTAATGTGGCGGTTCCAGCCAATTCCACCCCATCCTCTTTTGAAACCATTTTTTTTTGTTCTAAAACAATCCAAAACTAGTTTATTTAGCAGGTAAAGGCAACAAAGCCACAAACACTAAGGATGAATGCGGAGAAAAATGTTTTTTGTTCCCGCGGCGTCGTCCGCAATTGTCCGTCTTTTCTTAAGCGAATTTGCGTCCACCCGAGCGATTTCAAATCGCTGGACGGAGCGATCTCAAGTCGTGGCACCGAGCGATTTCAGATCGCAGCAGTATCGTTGGTCGCTTTGACTTCAATTCGAGGCGACTAGCTATGAATGGGGCTCAAGTCCGCAGCCAAATCTTGCTGCCATAGTAATCAACTGTGCCCATTTGCTACGGTCTTCAGCCATAAACCACACCCAATCCATACACTGGCTAATCCGTTTCCAGCAAAAGGAAACATCGCGCCAGGATAGTCCTTCGATGCCAGGTGGCTTTACAACAGTCGTTTAAAACTCTCGCCTACGCCCAAGCAGGCATTTCCTGACAGGACTTCAACACAACATTAAGTGTGTTGAACAAGACGATCTGGTGTTCATCTTGATAAATGCCCAAACATCCGAAATAGACCTTCCGTTGCCGCTTTAGAAGGCGCTGCGCGATGCTGGCACTTGCCTCGTTTCAAGCGTTGGTGCACTGTACCGATCTTCTGGGAGAGGTCTGCGTTATGGCATATTTGTACCTAGAAATATCGATAGAAATAAACGTCTGAACAGCTTCCTCTTCGTCAAAGTTGAGCATGCCGTTGCGCCAGTTTTCGGCGGAGCTACGACCTCCCCCCCCAACTTGTGACCAAATTTTTGAAAAAAATCTGAACACCTTTCGCGACCCCCCCCCTCGACAAATCGACATCGAACTTGTATTCAATACACCGAAAAAATAAGCCCTGAATCGAAATTTTGAATGAAATCTGCTACTTTGCCCAAACTACCCTATGCCCACCGTAACGTAGAATTTCATGATGGCCTCTTCAGGCAGAGCTGTTCTCGCGCTGCAATCTAACTGTCAGAGGGCGCTCATTTGAGCTTACCAAATAATTGGGAAATTTTTAATCCCTTTCTCCCCAAAAAAATTTACGTTCCCCTTCCCCAAATTTCCACTTTTCTTCGAAAAATTTCCAAGATTTTTACGACCACCTGTTGCGCCTAGTCGCAACCATACTCTCCGTGCAATCTAACTTTTCCATCTGCGACTTCGGTGCTACTCACGTCTTCGACCCTTACATCATTATTCTTCTTCTTCTGCAGCCTCGAAGTGGTGTTGAGGAACCGGGCGGCCTTGACAGGATTCGTCCTAAGGTCCATTGTGGTCAAGGAGGTAGGTCTCTTCGGGCACATGAACAAGTGCGCCGTGTCGTGTCCGGGAGCACCACTGTCCGGGCATGCGTCTTGTCGACTGCTGTCGATCTTGTTGACGTGAGACATGAGCAGTATAGAGTGACCACAGCGCAGCGAGGCAAGAGCACATCTGGCTCGTCTGCCGAGTTGAGACTCGGACTCGCAAACCCGAGGCGGCACTGCTCCTAAGATAGGGTTCACAGCCGCCTTCGTTAGATATCCCCGAACAAACTGGGTGTGCTCCTCACGCAGAAGACGAAGCCTTTCCATGTTGGAGTCGGCCCATCTCTGTGCATCAACTTTACGAGGAGCATCGGCGAACGGCGTCTTAATCGACCTCTCTCTAATGGGCTTCATGATTCTCTTTGTTGGATGATTCGGCTGTCTCAGAACATTGATATACATCTGCTGTGCCTGGAGTTCACAATGCTCCTTGACCGGCAATATGCAGGCCTCCGCGTGAAGATGTTCTATTGGGGAGCTCCTTGCACAACCGGTAGCAATTCTAAGCGCAGCATTCTGTACACGCTGCAGCTTATTCCAGGAGCTGTCAGACACCAGGTGCTGCCACACTGGTGCCGCATATTCCAGAGCCGGCTGAAGTATTGCTCTGTATGTTCTCAATATTGTCTCTCGGCTGCTTCCCCATGATGTTCCTCCGAGAGCTCTCAAGATATTTAGCCTAGCCTTGACGACTGTTTGTTTCTGTTCCGCGTTTTTGTGGAACTTCAGTGATGGATCAAGAATAAGGCCAAGCAGCTTGGGGAATTTGGCTGCTGGCAACAGGTCACCATCCCATTTGACATCTGGATGGGCACTGTGTTCCTTGGTGTTTTTTGTGAACACTGAAACAGAGGATTTTGCAGCAGAGACTGTGAGCATCATTTTATCGAGGAAGAGCTTCAACTCGACGAGATAGGCGCTGATCTTGTTAGCGGCTATTTGCAGGTCACGGTCCTGGCACATGATGGTGATGTCGTCGGCATACATAACAATCTTTACATCATTGGGAGGCTCGGGGATGTCCTCAAGATACAGGCTAAATAGGGCAGGAGACAACACTCCGCCTTGCGAAACACCGGCTGCTATTGGAATGCTATCGGATACGTGATTCTGGAACAGAACCTTAGCCCGGCGGCCTTTCGTGAAAGCTGCAATCCATCGCTTCTGCCATGATGGTAGCGACGACTTGAGCAGTTTCTCGGACAGCAGTCCCAAGTTAACAGAATCAAACGCTCTCGTTAGGTCGAGGGCGACGGCCACCGTTCTCAGGGGCTTTCTCATGTTGAACCCATCGAACGCAAAGCTCACGATCTCCAATAGAGCAGTAGTAGTAGAGTGAAGTTTCCTGAACCCATGCTGATGCTGCTGTCGCTCATTTTGATCAGCCAGGTCAGTCACGATCAACTTTCCAGCTAATTTAGCGACGGGCGATAACAGGCTTATTGGTCGAAAGCCTTTCGCCGTGCTTTGGGACTTGCCTGGCTTTGGCAACGGTATCACATTGGCTGTCTTCCAAGCTTGGGGTAGAGTGCAGGTCCGTAAAGAAGTGTTAATGATATCTGCAAGCATCGGTAGAAGTTCCGTGGGAAGCTTCTTCAGGATGGCTGGGGAGATACCGTCAGGTCCGATAGCCTTCGAATTCCGTATTTCTTTGATAGCCTTCTCAACTTGTGTGAGAGTAAAGGCCTCAGAAGCGTTCATGAGCGGCAACCGGCTCAGCTCTCTAACCGTGACTCTGTTTCGCACGCCTCGCTTGGTGCGTGTGATGAAAAAGTTCTTGCCGAGTGCGTAAGCAGCCGCTTTCCCTGATTTGAAGATGTTCTCCTCGAACACAATAGCGGAGCTCATCGGGGGAGCGGACTTTCCGGAAATTTTCCTCAAGACTTTCCACGTCGTAGTTCCGTCCGCCTTGAAATTCAGCTTTTCAGTGAACTTCTCCCAGCATTCCTTCTTGTTCTTACCTGCTTGATCTCATTATCCAGCACAGCAATCTCCGGGTCTAGATGATCTGCGGCTCTCTTCTCATTTCTGGTTCTTATCTTCTGCAGTATTTACCTGCTGACATTTGGAAAAAAGGTCTTGACACGACCCTCAGGAATTGCTGCTTTCATGGCCTTGCGGATGGCACATGTTAGATGGCCCTCTTTCTGATGAACATCACCATTCCATGGGTAGTCGACCGCATGGCGGAGTGCAACATCTCTGAACAGGGTCCAGTCTGCTAGGCCTAAATTAAGATAAGTACGATGACGAAAACCAGAGTAAGGGGCAAGAGAGTCAGAGAGATCAATATAGACAAAGACGGGAATGTGATCACTGGAGAGAGTTGTGGATGTGGACCACGTGCAAGCATTAGAAAGATTGGATGACACAAGAGAGATATCTGGGCTAGAAGGTAGGCCGTTGGCAGGGAGACGAGTGGGCTGGTCATCATTGAGGATAACCAGGTCATACTCCTCAGCCCATTCCTCGACGTCATCCCCTCTGGCGTCAGAGTCAAGAGCAGAACAGAACGTGTGAGCATTGAAGTCACCCGCAAAGACAGCTGAGGGAGAGAGTGAGCAGTCGTGCAACTGCTTAAGGAGAGGTATAGGATTATAAGAGGGGGGACAAGATGATATAGGAGGAATGTAGATGTTAAATAGAGATAAAGGGGTTTTGAGGGGGAGGTGGACAGGAATGTACTCGAGAGTACCGTCCTTAGGAGTATTAGGGATAATATGAGAAGGTATGGCAGATTGCACGAAAGTAGACACTCCGCCCCCAAGAGAGACCTTGGCATGTGATAGGCGGTGTAGCCCGGAATGTTAGGTTGGGGATACGTGGTAGATGGAGAGAGTTTGGTTTCTTGAACCATGATAACATCCGGGTGATGAGAACGTGCGAATAGAGAGAGTTCAGATAACTTGTTGCGAAGGCCGTTGAGATTAATGTGAACAATGGAGAGGGGGCGGTTGGTAATTGAGGAATCAGAGTTGCTGGGGGCAGAGCATGGAACACAACGAAAGAATGAGTCATGATGCCTCACAGAACTGATGCCCAAACAGGAGAAGTGCACCCACCTTTGGCATCCGAAGCACTGGACGCTGGTATGTCTCCAGTTGACATCCTTGCCGCACGTGGCGCATAGGTACATACTTCTGCGCTGGACCTGGGTTCCTCTCGACGCCGGCCCTTTGTAGTAAAAACCTCAGGAGAGCTGCGGCCGACCAGCACCTCTCCTATGACAAAAACCTCTTCTCGGAGGGGTTGACATCGGTTTGCACGGAGGCGATCTTCTTTCCTCCACACTGCCACGGCACGAACGTACGACATCTCGGCAGCTACAGGCCATAAAACGGCCAAAGTCTCACCGTCGACTGCGTACCACGCGCTGCGCGACCGCACACGCGTCGGAAGCAGACGAGTTTTGGCCGCCGCGCGACGAGTTTCGGCCGCCGCGCGGAGGCCGAAACGTCGAATAGCAGATAGGTAAGAGTGCAGCTTGACTTCCCTCGCAATAGGGAACTTTCGATCTATATTGATCAAAAACACGAAAATGAAAAAAGTCCAAGCCAACAAAAGCTGTAATCAAGGAAGACCTTTGTGAAAGCGCGAGACCGTATGATAATTCTGGAACTAACGACTGACCGACCTTGTGAGCTCTTCTCCAGTGTTATCAAGGCAAATCTAGAAGAATCACTTCCTGTCTCGAAAATTGTAGTCCGCTCGCCATGAGATTTCTCCGCATTACTCACTGAATGTATTAACGATACATCTAAAACGCCAAATTTAAGAAGAAAAGTCGAGAAAATCTCCCTTGCTATACTATTATAAGGCGCAATTTATACTCCTCAACGCCTCGCGACACGCACGTGCCGCGCGGGCGTGGCGTCAGGCCATTCATACCCAAACGCCACGCCCGCGCTGGCGTTGAGAAATATTAATAGCGCCTAAACGGATGGGCTGAACTTTCAGTGGAATCTACCTGCACTCTCAATAGGTGGTTCCTTCAGTATCGTCGAATCATCAGTATTTGACACCATTAAATCGTTTCACTATTATAGATAAGCACTGCAATAAGCGATTTATAGACCGCTGCAGAAGTCACCCCAATTTGAGTCATAGTTACACACGATGAGCGTTCAAGAGGTTCATCCTTGCCCACATGATTCCATATGTCTTACCATATGGAGAATTTACGTGTATGTTGTATTATCCTATGTCTAATGATGAGGATTCGAAGGTTCTACCGCAAGCCCTAGATGAAGTGATTAAGTGACCGAATGAGTGGAAACCGCCGCTTTCCAAAGAGAAAACCAACTCAGGAGACTCTCGTCCCCAAGCTGTCTGACGGTTCGGCTCGTTCTCCCAATCTGCGGGTCGGCTTCTGTTGCTGTCCGGGCCACTGCCGTTGCTGTGCGGGTTTCTCCAGTTCGCTCGAACCGCGACAGCAGTGGCCCGGGAATTGGGAGAACGAGCCGAACTGTCAGGCGGCTACGATTCCTATTAGGTGCAGCTTTGGGCCGAAAATCGTCTGAGGTCGTGAAGCTGGGCAAAAGAAAAGTGAGCTGCGCCTACAAGCCAGTAGCGCCTACAAGCCAGTAACGGTCAAAATCTGCGCCTCGGGATTTTGACCGTTAGTCTGCCCCCAGTCAATAGTACCCCTGTTCTTTGCGAGACCGACATGGATTATGAATCCATCGTCGCGTGAGCATGATATGAAGCCATGGTCGCATTCACGCCATTAATTCACGTCGGTCCCGCCAAGAGCAAGGGTACTGTAGGTTGGGGGGCACGCCCGCAGTTCTTGACCGTTGCGGGCTTTTGCTGCACCTATACGATGGAAGAGGTTCGAGTGACCGATGTTAACGAGATTCGGTAGGAAGGGCCTTGTCATTAGGGAATTGTCCACCTTCAGGAAAGCTCTGGAGATTTATCCAGGGCCTGGGAATGATTCTTAAAGGCACAGTCCAACATCAGAATCGAACTTTCGTTTTCTTGCTTAACGAGTTATCTGTTGTCCCACGAGTGATGTTTGTAAGATCTATTTTCTTCATGGTGCCGGTGTATGCCTAATGGTCAATTGATCCATTTGCTTATTGTTGTTCGACTGATTTTAGTGCTTTTAGTCTCTTAATTGCCGTTTGGGTATTTATTTCTGTTGTTGTCTTGACGCGCTTCTACCGTGTAATAAATAAATCAATCAATCTTAGGAAAAATTTCAATTTGAATGGCGAGAAGTTCGCGGACGAGTTGTCTCGAGGCTGTTTTTCCACGCTGTTCGCAGCCATCGTTTTGAAGCAGGTCATTATGAAGCCAGACCGAACACAAATGGAAGAACATACTCAGAACGTCGGAGGGCCGTGCCCCCGGGAATTTCCGACCAAGGGCGAGCGGCGGGGGCCATGTTTTGCGAGCGGAGAATCATCAGGCGCGAGGCGGGGGCGCCACCAAATTTCGTTAGCTCGGTCCTGCAGGGAAAATTCGAAACAGAGGAAAACATGTTCGCTCAGGCAAATCGTATTACACGTTGAACGCTAGAATCAAACCCGTGCTACATACGGAGCACAATTTTATGATAAGTTCACTGCAGGCAGCCTCGAGTAAGTACTTATGGTTAGATCCGCGGCCTGTTTCCTCAAGAAAAAACGTGTAAACTCAAATCGCGGCTGGCGTGGCGGTTTAAATCTCAATCTCTGAGAATTAAACCGCCGCGCCAGCCGCGTTTTGAATTTAGACGTTTTTTCTTGAGGACACAGGCCACGGACCTAACTATACATCATCGCGCACTTCGCGCGGTGGCAGTAAGGTAAGTTCCCCAGTCTATCGAATAGACTTGAATGGGACACCCACCATGGGGTTTCGAAAATTTTGGAGAAAGGTAGAGCACCCGCCCAGGGTGTGGGAGGGATGGTTCCCGCAGATCGTTATACAAGGAATCAATCACTTAAGCGATGACACCGCGGAAATGTTCTGCCCGGGCCCCGCGCCCTTTCGCTTGGATGTCCGGGCTTCGCGCCCATTATGAGTCATGGGGCTGGGGCGGGGACCTGTTGGGCGCCAGGCGCGGAGGGGGGCCCCGCCTCGCTGAGTGGTGGGTACGGGGACGCGGCCCTCCGACGTTCTGAGTAGATTTTGAATAAAATCAATAGCGCTTCTCATCCCTATTAAGATCGGAAACCTGGCAGTGGGCATTTTTTGCACATTTTTTCTTTGAAGGGGGCGTGGTCGACTTTTTCCTAATCTTTTCTCGCTTATTTGAGCGAAATGAGATTTCGCGCTTGGCAGGGTTGCTATAGGCGGCGACCGGACCATAATATCAAAAATTACCTTTGAGGTTGGACTGAGCCTTTAAACCTATCGTGCTACCGTGATCCTTCAAAAATCGAAAGATTTTGGCTTCGTACGGGGGTGCTATCATAAATGTAGTGGGGGGGGGGCACTATGGCGCGATGCTTTTGGCCACGCCTATTTTATTGTGCCGCGCTAAATTTGAGCACCTACCCAGAGTTTCACTCCCCTCCCAAAATCAGGAGTCATTGCGCCGCAGAAAAAAAAGGGCGTGGCCAAGTGCTATACAACAGTGCCCCCCCCCCCGCTAGGATAGCACCCGAACGGGTTTCAGAAGTCGGAAAAGGGGGAAAAAGTCGTTAAGAAGAATAATTTCATATATTTCTAGTACATAGGCACATAAAGGGTTCATGTGCAGATAGACAGAAGGATAAAGGAGGTTTTGTAAAAACATCGAGCTTTTTTTGCATCAGCCAAAGGGTTGTGCCGTAACTCGTCCGCGCTGCCAATTTACATGGCATAAACTTCCTAATAATCCTGGTTTCTCTGTCATTTCAGCATCGAGGGAGCTCCTAGGCCCATCAAGTGAACAAGCCACACGGAGTTTTAGTTTCAAAATGACCTCAGTCTCGGATATGAGTGACCTCAATGTCGCTTCGAGGACGAGTTCTGACGTAAGTTACTCGGACGAGTTTCATTGAGCGAGCGGACGAGTTGTCTCAAGCCGCGCGCGACGTGGAGGTCGTTAACATTGGAGCGTGAGAACTTTTGGATATCCCACGTCGCTCAATTTCTGCTATTCTGATGAATGGCGACGGACTCACGATACATCCGGCGGTTTTCTCCACAATCTGGATCACTTTACCCAAGGTTCGTTCCACGACTTTTCGTCCGGTCACTAGTTTTCATTTTAACTATGGCCACACATATAGTTACATGAAAATTTATGAATCTTTTCGCACGTTTTTGTCGCTTAATTATATGAATATTATTGGTCTTTTTAAAGTTTGAATTATGAATCTCCTTACGCCCCGGAAATTGGTGCTGGAAATGCATCTGAACGCTTGCCACCCTCCTCGGCTGCAGCTGATTGGTCAGCGGGCATCGGCTGCGTGCGGCGCGCTTTCGGATCTGGCTTGCGCATTGCCAACGTCGTCGTTTCGAAAGCTCCCATTGCCTGTCCATTGTACGGCTTTATCAAGAAATGAAGAAACATACACAAGTATGTGAGTGAGCCTCATTTGTATACTTAAGCAATGAATAGGATGCAGAACACACACAAAAGTGGGAGAGGGGTAAGGAAGTGAAACCATTTGGCAAATCGTTTCCACGAATCACATCCTTTGCCTACTAGATCACACATCTTTGGCTGCTGGATATGGACTAAGATACATGCTGCTATGCTCAGGACGTCCCTTTGCGACGACTCACATCTTAAGGAGTTGGAAATTGAGAAAACTTTTCTCAATTTCCAACAACAAAGGTACTGAACGCTGAACTATAGGTGCCCTAGGCACAACTTTTAGAAACGCCTGCAAAATGGAACATTCCTCATTAGGCTGGATTCTGTGCACAGAGTTTTGCACCTTCGCCCCCCCCCCCTTCCTCCAATCCTATCAATGGGTTAGTCTGCCACCGAGGAAACTGTGCGTGAAGAGTTTTTTCCTGAAGACGATGATAGAATAACATCGGTACTGATTTACATTTCTTGCTGGGAGGAGACTATCAGTCCATTTTATCGCCGTTGGTCTATCACGTCAGCATTTGCTGCTCCTGTGTTAGGTCAGCGGCAGTAAAATGTGCAGGGAACCCCTCCCAGAAAGAGATCTAAATAAGAACCATATCATCTTGCTGCTGGACAAAAAAATTGCCACTGAAGTGAAGCAATGTGATCTGCACGTGTGGTATTGGAAAGGGATGAATGACAATACAAGCTTCACTTCTTGACCATTAAGATTCTATTAACGTTGTGTGATTACGTCGTTTTCATTCCTATTCACTGCTGAGATAATTTAGCTAGGTGTGTTCGCCTATACTCCCTGTTGTATTCATCCTGTTACTTCAATTACAACAGCTTACAGTTGATCCCGTTCATGAAATTGAATCAGGGTCAGAGTTCGGGCGAAAACTTCGGAGTCATTGAATGACAGGCGAGGACGGCTGTGGCGTTGGCAATTCGCCAGCCAGACGCGACGCGCGCCGCACGCAGCCGATGCCCGCCGACCAATTAGCTGCAGCCGAGGAGGGTGGCAAGCGTTCAGATGGCTGGAAATGCAGCTGTGGCCGACTGAAGCCCGCCGTGGCCTGCTGTGACCAGCGCGGTCGATACAGTGCGTTTCATTGTTTATGAACAAACTACTTTTCAACTATATTATTCTCCAGCTTGAAGCTGGGCATTTTTCTACTTGCATGAGCGTATTCAGGGTGTCGGAAAACCTATATATACATGTCATCAGAATATTACCTCTTTAAGAACTTTTTTTACAACAATTTATAACAAATTTGTCAATTTTTGACCGTTTCATTGTTTATGAACATTCAAGTTTCAAAACAATTTATTCTTCAAACATAATAACTACGCACTAATTAGTAGTCTACATGAGCTCCATATTTCATGGCTACTTCAAAAAGCCGAGCTGGCATACTCTCCGCTAGGTTACGCAGTACCGCGGCGTCGATTTCACTCCATGCTTCGAGGATCGAAGTTCTGAGCTCGTCAATCGAGTGAAATTGCTCGCAGTTGGCGTACACTTTGCGCAAGATGATCCCCCACAGGTTCTTCATGGGATTCAAGTCAGGGCTACATGCTGGCCAGTCCATAACTTTAATGGCTCATGCCGTTTAGACAGGTGGAACAAAATGCACAGTCGTCAAATATTTTGTGGCGTGTGCAACTGCACACCATGCTCACACTTTACGCGCAAATATGCAAAAATCGCTCCATCCATTGAAATGAGTGTTGGGCGAAAAGTTACGTTAACCAGCGGTATTTCGCCTGTAAAAGCATAACAGGCTGGTTCGGCGACATTTACAAGCGTTTAGCTTGATTTGGAAGCGAAAACTCCCAGTGAAAGACAGGATAGTCGGTATTATTTCCCTATTCAACCGCTGATGACGCTCACATTTCCAGCCTTTAGTCAATCATTTTGTTTTGTAACTTTTAGTTGTACATTTTATGTATATAGGATCTGAGAAGGTTGAAAAGGCAAGGGTTCTCGCAGTTTCGGCAGCCTTATTTGCACCAAACCTTTTCTATGACGGTTTTTTCTACGTTTTTGTACATGTAGTCACATTTGCTACAGTCGCCAGCTAAAGCATCTAAACATATTTGATGCATATATGGGATAGATTTCAATAGATTGTTGTCTTATTCCGACTAAAACAACATTGGCGATAATTATACTGTAAAATATGTCACCGATTCAAGGTGTTTCCGGCAATATCACGATCAATGAGAGGAATGGTAGCGCTTTACTAATATTTATAGTCAATATCAAAAATAAAAAGAACGCTGCTCTTATTTTTGCGCGATCGTGGATGCTTACTCTTAGATTTTGAAAGCGTATGAAGAAGAAATATGAGATACTGCAGCTTACTAGCTATTCAAGTGATCTAGCAAGATGAATCCTTCTAGTCATGAAATGTACTTTTCTAGAGCCATTTTCGGAGGTGGAGTCCGAATATGTCCTTCGCACCTGCCTAGGCACACTCTGAAAAAACTTATGGGCGTTTTTTGAAAGCGTCGCGGCAGGGTAAGGGTACCCATCACAGAAATTTCGGATTCTGGGGTAATATAGGGTACTAAACACGATTCTTTGGTCCGTTTGTCGAAATTCTGAGGTTTAATGTAGGTTACGGTATGCGCCATGCTACACAGGTAGCAAAACATACCTTAATAATCCGAAAATCGACAAATTAACATCAAATTCATATTCAGCACACCGAATAATCCCGGCATAGAACTTTTGAATTAAATTTGAGACTTTGACCATCCTACCGTCTACCCTGGCCAGCCTACCGTTTACCCACCGTAACATACCGATAAATGGACCTCAGATTCGTGTTCAGCACTCCACATCATTAGTAGAATTCAGCAAATAGTCGGAAGTCGTGTGTTGCTCTTAATTTTCCCTCGATAGAGTGCTTTTAATATTCGTGATCAGCACACCAGATAACCTCCATTGAGTAGTATTAAGTCAAATCCTGACACATTCGTGTTAAACGCTTCCTGAACCCCTTCATTGGATATAAATGAACGCACTTTCTTTACTTTGTGCCTTGATCAACTATATTCACGTCCAACTTTTCATTTTCCATGCTTGTCAGTTTGCTTACCCAATGTAATTCTTTTGAACTCTCACAATCATTTGATATGGGATCCCGCACTGATAGGTCTAGCATAACTTTTTGATTTTTAAGAGATAGGAGACTAAATTTTGTAATAACGCAATCTAATAAAGTGTCTTGCAAGCTCGTTGTATTCTGAATCGTAACTGCTAGTACAAGAAGGTAGAAAAAATCTGCCATGAAGAAGGATTGGTGAAAACATGGACTCCAAGCCGGAAATATGAACTTCATCAACGGTTGAGTAGGGAAATAAGATCGACTATCCTGTCTTCCACTGGGAGTTTTCACTTCCAAAATAAGCTAAATGCTTGTAAATGTCGCCGAACCAGCCTGATATGCTTTTAAAGGCGAAATACCGCTGATTAACATAACTTTTTGCCCAAAATTCTCATTTCAACTGATGAAGCGATTTTTGCATATTTGCGCGTAAAGTGTGAGCATGGTGTGCAGTTGCACACGAAGCAATATATTTGACGGCTGTGCATTTTGTTCCATCTGTCTAAACGGCATGAGCCAACTTTAATTCTTTGCTCACGAAGCCAAGAGGAAGTCGCTCTGCTACGGTGCACGCTTGCGTTATCCTATTGAAATTTGAAGTTTCTGTCTGCGACCTGCCAAAAACGGCAGAAGGTGATGCTCCAACATTCCCTTATACTCATATGTGTCCATGCGACAGGATACGAAGGCAAGGTCGAGTGTGTTCTCGCAACTAAATGCCCCCCACACCATCAAAGAGCCACCGGCGAAGTTCCGCGTACCGAAGTACCTGGGCTCCTTCTTTAGGTCACGCCAATAGGATCTCACATCATCAGGGCCATCCAAGTTGAACTTCTTTTTGTCTGAGAAGACCACCTGAACACCGGAAATCAATTTCTCGTTAACATAAACTGAGCTGACCTTTACTCTATCTACGGCCTCACCTTATCCCAATCGGTCGTCATGTTCTCTCGCGCGAATTGAAGACGAGCGGTTCGGTGAAAACTGGTGAAGTATGAAGCCTTCTGCATTCTCTCTCTCACAATGTTTCCGTTGCGTTTAATAGCCCTCCAGACGGTAGACTTCTATACAGGCACTCTCAATTCTGCACGGAATTGATTTACACTAGCCGTGTTGTTGGATAATCGCTTGCAAATCTGGCGTACGTCCCCTCGGGAGAGCTTCCGCACACGTCCCAAGATGAATTGTGTTCGTAGGCGTCTTTATCTTTCACATAAGTGTAAACGACGCCAGGGCTTCTTCCAATTCGGGCGGCGATATGACGTGGCCCCAAGCCGGCATCTTTAAGGGCTATGATCTGAGCTTTCTCTACAGTAGAGAGTCGACAGCCGCGCGCCATATTGAGACAAGAAATGCCTCGTCCTTCTCGACCCACCTGTATAGGTAGGTTGAAACGGGGAATTGTATTAAACATTGTTAGTAGGAAGTGTTCATAAACAATGAAACGGTCGAAAATTGACAAATCTGTTATAAATTGTTATAAAAAAAAGTTCTCAAAGAGGTAATATCCTGATGACATGTATTTATATAGGTTTTTCGACACCCTGAATACGCTCATGCTAGTGAAAAATGCCCAGCTTCAACATGGAGAATAATATAGTTGAAAAGTAGGTTGTTCATAAACAATGAAACGCACTGTATGTGCAATATCTACATTGCACATTGGGCGATATCAGAGTGACGTCGCGGCGAAACTCGCTGTCGCGGAGATTGTGCAAAAGATGGGATGTGTTACGCAGGACTGCGTGAAACTCCACATTCTTTGTGTAATCTGTGCTACAGCGAATTTCGCAGCAGTGCCACTCTGAAAGGCCCTACGGAGGATGAAAAACCCCTGGTGTGGCCAACTCTGGCTACTCCTGGGGTTTTTATCACCCTCAGTGGGCAACATTATCTCATTATCGACCGGACTTGTCACAGTTGGCCACGGCGGGCTCCAGTCGACCTCATCGGGGTTTCTTACCGCATTCTCATTGTCAGTCATTTCTTCACGTATCGACCGTGTGGACCAGGGCTGTGCGTAATTACGAATTACGATTTACGAATTACCGGCGTTTTTGGCAATTTTTTTACGATTTACGAAATTTCTGCCCAAAATCGTAAGAAATCGTGAAAATGTGGCACAATGTAAGTTTGTTGTCTAGGGTATAGGCGAATTTATCACTTCTTTCACACTCCTGATATTTGATTATTCTTCCAGATTTCAATTTCCGATGCAACCTTACTCTGGCTTTCCCAGTCGGGCGTAGTCACCTGTAGGTCGGACATGGCGAAATATAAATGTTGATAACGAAATTCAAGTGTGACCGACCGTCCCGCTTCTGTCAGTGACCACCCCCATGATAAACACGGGAGACGCAGACATTCGGTGGAGCTACTGTATATCAGAGCGAAATTTCGGTGCGCAGTTGGAGACAACCGGTGTTGCAACACGTAGTGCAAGCAGAATCATGCTGGGACCAGGATAATGCTTAAAGGCAGTGTTCACGATAAAAAATGTGTTTCAGTTTTTTTTTTTCAGTTAACGAGCAGAACTTCTTCTTCTTCTTTGCAGCCACATTGAGGGTTTTGTCACAGGTTGAGGAACTGGGCGACCAGTAACGGATTCGTCCATAGGTCCATTGTGGTCAGCGTGGTGGGTCTCTCCGGACATTTGAAGAGGTGTGCAGTGTCATGGCCGAGGCAGCCGCAGTCCGGGCAGACATCTGATTTGCTGCTTTCTATTTTGCTGGCGTAGGACATAAGCATGGTAGAATGACTACAGCGCAGCGATGCCAGAGTGCACCTGGCCCTTCTTCCGCCCGAAGTTGCCACTCCGAGCGCAAGGCAAACCCCTTCTTCTTCTTCTTTGCAGCCACATTGAGGGTTTTGTCACAGGTTGAGGAACTGGGCGACCAGTAACGGATTCGTCCATAGGTCCATTACGGTCAGCGTGATGGGTCTCTCCGGACATTTGAAGAGGTGTGCAGTGTCATGGCCGAGGCAGCCGCAGTCCGGGCAGACATCTGATTTGCTGCTTTCTATTTTGCTGGCGTAGGACATAAGCATGGTAGAATGACTACAGCGCAGCGATGCCAGAGTGCACCTGGCCCTTCTTCCGAGTTGAGCCTCGGATGTACAGAATTGGGGCGGCACTACCCCAGTATGAGATTAATGACCGCCTTTTCCAGATGGCACCGTACGAACTGAGTATGCTCCTAGCGCAATAGACGTAGTCTTTCTTGCTGTGAGTCGTGCCATCTTTGCAGATTGACTTTCCTGGGAGCATCGGCGAATGGCTTTCTGATCTTTCTTTCTCTGACAGGGTTAAGCACTCTCCAAGAGGGGTGATTTGGTTGTTTGACAATGTTGATGAAAAATTGTTGGGCCTGGAGCTGACAGTGCTCCCTTACTGGTAATAAGCGGGTCTCAGCATGCAAGTGATCGACCGGGGAACTTATTGCTCATCCGGTGGCGATTCGAAGAGCCGCATTCTGTATGCGTTGCATCTTAGTCCAAGAGGATTCCGAAACTAGATGCTGCCAAACTGGTGCGCCGTATTCTAGTGCAGGCTGGAGAATCGCTTTATACGTCGTAATAATGGTTTCTTTGCTACTACCCCATGTTGTACCGCCCAGGGCTCTAAGCACGTTAAGCTTCGCTTTAACGATAGCCTGCTTCTGTTCCGTGTTCTTATGGAACTTGAGCGATGGATCGAGCACGAGTCCGAGAAGTTTTGGGAAGCGGGCGGCAGGCAAACGATCTCCATTCCATACGACATACGGATGTGCGCTGTGTTCAGATGGATCTGTTGTGAGTACGGATACCGATGACTTTGACGCAGAAATCTTCAGCATTTTGCGGTCGAAGAAGCTTTTCAGTGTGGTCAAGTACCCGTTAATCTAAGCGGCGGCCACATTTATGTCCCGATCACGACACAAGACAGTCATATCATCAGGAGCGAGGTAAGCGACCACCTTGATATCTTGGGGAGGGGCGGGCATATCTTCGAGGTACAAACTGAAGAGAGCAGGCGACAATACGCCGCCCTGTGGGACTCCAGCTGCAATCGGAATGCTGTTTAAGACATGATTCTGGAACATCACTCTAGCCCGTCTTCCCTTAGTGAATGCAGCTATCCAGCGCTTTTGCCATGGCGGGATTGATGACTCTAGTAAGTTGTTTGATAAGATGCCAAGATTCACTGTGTCGAAGGCCTTGGTGAAATCCAAGGCAACTGCAACAGTTCTCTGCGGCTTATAGGCGTTGAAACCATCAATTGCATAGCTAGTAATTTCTAACAAAGCTGTCGTGGTGGAATGCAGTCTTCTGAATCCATGCTGAAACACCTGTCTCTCGTTGTGTTCGGCCAGGTCTTTGACGATCAGCTTTTCAGCTACTTTAGCAAAAGAAGACAACAAGCAATGGGCCGATATCCCTTGACTGAAGCTTGGGGCTTGCCAGGCTTGGGCAGCGGAACGACGTTTGCCGTCTTCCAATTCTGCGGGATAGTACACGACTTGAACGAGGTGTTTATCACATCAGTGAGAAGCGGTAGTAGGTCAGTGGGTATCTTCTTCAAGACAGCAGGACATATCCCATCAGGACCAATAGCTCTAGAGTTCCGCATTTCCTTTATAATCTTCTCAACTTGCGTCGTAGTAGATGCTTCTGCCGTGCTCATAAGCGGGAGGCGGCACAGCTCTCTTACAGTCACTCTATTCTGCGGACCTCGTTTAGCACTGGTCGTGAAAAAACTTTTCTCGAGCGCATAAGCGGCTTCCTTTCCTGATTTGAATACGCCGTTGTCGAATTCGACTGTGGAGACAGTGGCGGGTGAGCTTTTACCCGAAAGCTTCCGTGAAACCTTCCAAGTAGCTGCACTGTCCGTCTTAAAGTCCATCTGTCCGGTGAACTTCTCCCACTCTTCTTTCTTGTGTCTGTCCAAATCCTTTTTGATCTCACTGTCAAGCTCAGCAACCACGGGGTCCAGATGATTAACCGCTCTCCTCGCATCTCTCGTTCTAATTTTGTCGAGGATGTCTCTGTTGACATTTGGATAGAACGTCTTGACGCGACCGATAGGAATAGCCGCATTCATGGCCTTGCGGATTGCGTCAGATAGATGGCACTCTTTCTGGTGCACGCTTCCATTCCACGGGCAATCTGCCGATAGGCGAAGCGCAACTTCACTGAACAGGTGCCAGTCTGCTCGGCCTAAATTAAGATGAGAACGTTGGCGAACACCAGAAAAGGGAGCGAGAGAATTGGATAGATCGATGGAAAGGTTGGACGAGACAAGAGATATGTCTGGGCTTGAAGATCGGCCGTTGGCAGGGAGACGAGTGGGCTGATCATCGTTTAAAATGACCAGGTCGCACTCATCTGCCCATTCTTCGACGTCATTTCCTCTAACATCAGGACCGAGAGACGAGCAAAATGTGTGAGCGTTGAAATCACCAGCGAAAACGACCGAGGATGAGAGGGAGCAGTCGCTCAGCTGTTTGAGAAGTGGGATAGGATTGTAAGATGAAGGGCATGAAGTTGTAGGTGGAATGTATATGTTGAAAAGGGAAAGGGGTGTTTTTAGGGGGAGATGGATTGGGAGGTACTCGAGAGTACCGTCCGTGGGGGTGTTGGGAATGATGTGTGAGGGAAGTGAGGATAGAACGAATGTAGAAACTCCTCCGCCGAGAGATGACCTTGGAGCATGGTAAGAAGTATTCCATAGGGAACAGTGCGCTATTAGGCTCGACATCTTTCGATCCACCAGAGGTCGCGCGGATCGTTGCTTATGCATCTTTCGTAGTCCTCATGGCAAGCGTGGCACGCGCGGGACAAGAGGTGGACTATGAAAGTTTTCACCGCGCGGGACGAGCGGGATGCAACTATGAAATCTCCGGCGGCATCGACATGGCGGTGCGGGCTTAAAATGGCCCTCAACTGTGTGGCCTCTTTCAGAGTGCGATCGCTGCGCGACGCGATGGGACGATAGCCATGAGGACCGATGGAGATTGCATCGCACGTCGGTCTGTATTCGAAACATGCCATCGCGGCGATCAACGATGGAAGTGTGAAATATGCCTGACATGCAGAAAAGACCCTGGCCTGCATTTGCGTATACGGTAGCGTATGACAATTTCATATTTGTTTATATTTGAGTGGATCTAAACTGAGAAGCGAGTAGTGATTTAAATGGTGAAAACGCCAGGGCGGTTTGGGCGGTGCTGGATGGGCGGCACGCGCGTGACGCTCGAGGAAAAGTTTCACAGTCCATCACGCGTGCGGCGCTTGCGGTGAGGAATATGAAAGATGCTTTAGGATTCTGGCGAAGCTGAGAATTATAAGGCGCGGTCGTTGTTGATCGATAATCCGTCTGTGAACTGCCGTAGCCAGCTATGGTCGACTGCAGTTGCCCCGTTTAATATGTATGAATTAAGCAGCCCACCGGAAGTGGCCCATTTGGTCGATATCACTGGCAGTCATGGCTTACAAATTCGCCCGCGGAGTGAGCTGTTACCGGCTGACTCCGCGGGCGGATTTTTTAAGCCATGACTACCAGTGATATCAACGCAGCACGCTCGTGCGTGGGGTTGGAGGATGAATGGCGTGACGCCTCGTTTGCGCTGCCATGGCAGCGACGGCCGTAACAACATCCTATATATAAAGAATCGCAAGGGCAAGAAAAATAATGTTGACTCTGGGGCTATATGGGGCTACGAGCGTTCAGCACAGCGCCTGCATGGTGGTGTGGCAGCTTCGAAGAGGAGCCGATTGGGGCGCGTTATTCAGCGCCTTCACCACTGCTTCGTCCTGCTTTTTTTTGCTTATTGCTTTCTTTTTTTTTCGATTTTTGTGTTTAAGTGCATTTTCATTTTGTATTTAGTGCATTTTCATTGTGGATGCTTTCGAATCCTAGGAGAAATTTTCGAATCAAAAAGGTTCTCCTCAGGCGTCAAAAAGGGTAATTTCGGAGAGCATTTTTCAATGAAACCCCTTTAAAAACCCCCATCAAATCTGGTACCTAGAGATGGGGAGTGCTATGAACCAAATCAGAAACCAAATTGAGGCAAGTCTCGAATCCTGAGAGAAAATTTCGGATCAAAAGGTTCCCCTCAGGCGTCGAAAAAGTGAATTTTCGAGAGCGTTTTTCAGTGAAAGCCCTTCTCAAACCTCCATCAAACCTGGTACCTAGAGATGGGGAGTGCTATGAACAATCCCAAATCAGAAACCAAATCGAGGCAAGTTTCGAATCCTAGGAGAAATTTTCGAATCAAAAGGTTCCCCGCAGGCGTCAGAAAGGGTAATTTCGGAGAGCATTTTTCAATGAAACGTTTTATAAACCCCCATCAAACCTGGTACCTAGAGATGGGGAGTGCTATGAACAATCCCAAATCAGAATCCAAATCGAGGCAACTTTGGAACCCTAAGAGAAAACGCGTGGTGATTGGAGGTGGGCCGGCGGAGCCGGCCTATCGTTCGGCGAAGCCGAACGAATACTACGCGTGGTGACTGGAGGTGGATCGGCGAAGCCGGCCCATGATACGTCGAAGCCGAACGAATACTATACGGAGGGTAGCAGGCGAAGTCGGCCCATCGTTTGGCGGAGCCAAACGAATACTACGCGTGGTGATTGGAGGTGGGTCGGCGAAGCCGGCCCATCGTTCGGCGAAGCCGAACGAATACTACACCGAGGGTGGTCGGCGAAGCCGGCCCTTCGTTTGGCAGAGCCGAATGAATACTACGCGTGGTGAATGGAGGTGGGTCGGCGAAGCCGAACGAATACTACGCGTGATGATTGGAGGTGGGTTGGCCAAGCCGGCCCATCGTTCGGCGAAGCCGAACGAATACTACGCGTGGTGAATGGAGGTGGGCCGGCGGAGCCGGCCTATCGTTCGGCGAAGCCGAACGAATACTACGCGTGGTGAATGGAGGTGGGTCGGCGGAGCCGGCCTATCGTTCGGCGAACGATCGAATAAATACTACGCGTGGTGAATGGAGGTGGGCCAGCGGAGCCGGCCTATCGTTCGGCGAAGCCGAACGAATACTACGCGTGGTGAATGGAGGTGGGCCGGCGGAGCCGGCCTATCGTTCGGCGAAGCCGAACGAATACTACGCGTGGTGAATGGAGGTGGGCCGGCGGAGCCGGCCTATCGTTCGGCGAAGCCGAACGAATACTACGCGTGGTGAATGGAGGTGGGTCGGCAAAGCCGGGTCATCGTTCGGCGAAGCCGAACGAATACTACATGGAGGGTGGCCGGCGAAGCCGGCCCATTGTTCGGCAGAGCCGAATGAATACTACGCGTGGTGAATGGAGGTGGGTCGGCGAAGCCGAACGAATACTACGCGTGGTGATTGGAGGTGGGGCGGCGTAGCTGGCCCAACATACTGGCGGAGCCTAATGAATACTACGCTTGGTGATTGGAGGTGGGTTGGCGAAGCGGGCCCATCGTTCGGCAAAGCCGAACGAATACTACGCGTGGTGAATGGAGGTGGGTCGGCGGAGCCGGCCCATCGTTTGGCGGAGCCAAACGAATACTATGCATGGTGCATGGAGGTGGGTCGGTGGAGCCGGCCCATCGTTCGTCGAAGCCGAACGAATACTACGCGTGGTGATTGGAGGTGGGTCGGTGGAGCCGGCCCATCGTTTGGCTAAGCCGAACGAATACTACGTGTGTTGAATGAAGGGTGTCCGGCGAAGCCGGCCCATTGTTTGGCGGAACCAAACGAATACTACGCGTGTTGAATGGAAGAGGTGGGTCGGAGAAGGCGGCCCATCGTTCGGCTAAGCCGAACGAATACTATACGGAGGGTAGCAGGCGAAGTCGGCCCATCGTTTGGCGGAGCCAAACGAATACTACGCGTGGTGATTGGAGGTGGGTCGGCGAAGCCGGCCCATCGTTCGGCGAAGCCGAACGAATACTACACCGAGGGTGGCCGGCGAAGCCGGCCCTTCGTTTGGCAGAGCCGAATGAATACTACGCGTGGTGAATGGAGGTGGGTCGGCGAAGCCGAACGAATACTACGCGTGATGATTGGAGGTGGGTTGGCCAAGCCGGCCCATCGTTCGGTGAAGCCGAACGAATACTACGCGTGGTGAATGGAGGTGGGCCGGCGGAGCCGGCCTATCGTTCGGCGAAGCCGAACGAATACTACGCGTGGTGAATGGAGGTGGGTCGGCGGAGCCGGCCTATCGTTCGGCGAACGATCGAATAAATACTACGCGTGGTGAATGGAGGTGGGCCAGCGGAGCCGGCCTATCGTTCGGCGAAGCCGAACGAATACTACGCGTGGTGAATGGAGGTGGGCCGGCGGAGCCGGCCTATCGTTCGGCGAAGCCGAACGAATACTACGCGTGGTGAATGGAGGTGGGCCGGCGGAGCCGGCCTATCGTTCGGCGAAGCCGAACGAATACTACGCGTGGTGAATGGAGGTGGGCCGGCGGAGCCGGCCTATCGTTCGGCGAAGCCGAACGAATACTACGCGTGGTGAATGGAGGTGGGTCGGCAAAGCCGGGTCATCGTTCGGCGAAGCCGAACGAATACTACATGGAGGGTGGCCGGCGAAGCCGGCCCATTGTTCGGCAGAGCCGAATGAATACTACGCGTGGTGAATGGAGGTGGGTCGGCGAAGCCGAACGAATACTACGCGTGGTGATTGGAGGTGGGTCGGCGTAGCCGGCCCATCGTCTGGCGGAGCCTAATGAATACTACGCTTGGTGATTGGAGGTGGGTTGGCGAAGCGGGCCCATCGTTCGGCAAAGCCGAACGAATACTACGCGTGGTGAATGGAGGTGGGTCGGCGGAGCCGGCCCATCGTTTGGCGGAGCCAAACGAATACTACGCATGGTGCATGGAGGTGGGTCGGTGGAGCCGGCCCTCGTTCGTCGAAGCCGAACGAATACTACGCGTGGTAAATGGAGGTGGGCCGGCGGAGCCGGCCTATCGTTTGGCGAAGCCGAACGAATACTACACGGAGGGTGTCCGGCGAAGCCGGCCCATTGTTTGGCGGAACCAAACGAATACTACGCGTGTTGAATGGAAGAGGTGGGTCGGAGAAGGCGGCCCATCGTTCGGCTAAGCCGAACGAATACTACCCGGGGTGAATGGAGTGTGGCCGGTATAGCCGACCCATCGTTTGGCAAAGCCAAACGAATATTAGATAGGGGTGGCCGACGAAGCCTGCTCGCTGCGAGGATGCAAATGATACGTACCGATTTTGCGTGTCGCCACCTATGAGCGCAGCATGATTGGAGAATTGAAAACATTGAGCAGTTAAAAGGCTTTTTGAAGTCATGTTTATTTGCTTGCTTGACCGTTTTTCAAAAAGGACAACTATACTACTGCCATCGTGGTATTCGGTCTTTGGAACGGCGCTGGCCCCATGGTTGTAGACTTACTGGTCAATTCACGTTGCTTTCACAAGCATGTTTAGGAGCTTGTACCCTACATTAAGAAGTGAAATTTATTGTTCCTTCGCGTGCGTATGTGTAGCTGGGATACAGGCAGTGTGAGTGTGGGATAGTTGAGTAGCAGCATACGCGCACACGCGCGCGATACACCTTAGTGAATTCGACGCTAAAGCAGAGGGTTTGCAGCCTTCAAGTCAAGTGGTTGCCCCGGGCTAGGGACCCGAAGGGTCACTAGTTTTCATAATCAATCCATCTTCAATTTCATTGCGTTCCATAAAAATTAATTCCAGTACTACCTTCTGCTACTATGATAGTGAACGTGTGTACAGATTTTGCTTGCTCGGCAAAGTTAGGCCCACTTTGATACTCTCCGCCATAGCGTCTCCGCTGGAGTATTCATAGTCTCCGCAAGCGCGTCCCGTGCGTGACGCGCGCAGAAGGTATTCATACTCCAACTCCCCGCCCGCACGTGACGTGCGTGCAATGCTGGCGTTGACGAGTTTGAATAGCGCCTAATCAATGATGAAAGGGTGTATCCAACATTCCAAAAATGGGATCCTGTTGGTGATCAGGTGAAGTCGGCCTCATCGGAGTTTCTTGTATTCTTCCTCGTCCATGTGTTGGTGAAGATGCCGACCGGGGCGTCCCCAGCCGGGCATAGCTGGCTACGGCCGATCACGCCGGGAATTTTTTTCGCCGCATTTTCCACGAAATCAGTTCGCATCTAACGCGACGGTTAACGCCAACTGGCCAACAATGACCGGGGTCCTATGGCCGAAATTTTACCGCCCCCTCCGCAAATTTTCCTTTTTTTCTGGGCCCGACCTCTACCCACCCGTGGTCTCGCGAGACAGCGGCCGCTTGACCCTGGCAGTGAGAGAGAAGTGGTGACCTGAAGACAGAAGGGGTAACCACTTCTCTCTTACGCTCTATTGTTGTATGATTTGTTTTTCAGGGAATGCGAACTTTGCCTGCCCCGCCTCAAATTTCATGATCAGGCACAGTTTGCTCGTCACTTGAGAGTTGTCCATGCTACGAAGGAAGGAGGCTCGTATATTTGCCAGTCAGTGAATACTTTATTTGTTGAAATAACTTAATTTTTCTTCTCCTCTCGAACTGATTCAGTGTCGATTCTTCATCACCGTTTGCATCAGTCAGCTTTTTGAGAAGCTAAAACTTGTGTTTCAGTTATGGAGAGAATAATGTGTGTCAGAAGCTACCATTAGAAGGCGTCTCTGATGACGACTACGAGACGCACATACGTCGCGTTCATTGTGGTTAGTCTTTTTACGTTAAAATTCTCTGTTTTCCCTATTCATTTGTTCAACTCATCAACCAGCCAGTGTCATCATCATCATCATCATCATCACTACAACGTTGAATTCCATTCGTTCCTCAGGAGTTGACAATTATGATTTTGTGAATGCGACGAATTCTGCTCTGCCATCAGTCGCGGGAACTTTCTTACTTACATGATGGTCGTCTCAAACCATTCTGACGCTCACAGGGGAAGTATTTACAGTGGTGAACGCATCTGCGGAAATGACTAGTACTGTTAGTGTCTCTTGTGGCTCCATAGTAAAATTGCGCCGTATCCCGCCCCAGCTGCAGGTTTCGAGAAGTTATAAGCGTTTTTTGGTACCTAACCATAACCAACCTTTTTTGGGTGTTGCAAAAGAATTTCTCTGATTTTGCTCAAAACTTGCATGTAGGGGTAATCTAGGGTGGTTAACACGAATCTGGAGTTCGTTTGTCGAAATTCTGAGGTTTACCCAAGGTCACGGTGGGTGACTTACTTGACTTAATCGGTTGGCTTTCGCCTGACGCGGTCATTCCGCATCTTCACCGAGGTGTGCCGTCCTAGTAGTCAGCCGTGTCCATTTTTCACGGTCTTCAGCCACAATTTGAACACATTCCATCCAGCTGTCACTATTCCATTTCCTGCGAAACGAAACATCGCGCCTGAACTGTCTTTCGATGCCGAGTGACTTTAAATCCTCTTTAACCACATCCGTCCAGAACTTTCGCCTACGCCCAGGTGGCCGTTTCCAGACAGGATTTGGAAGCATTTTTAAAGCGTGTTGTACGAGACGATCCGGCGTTCTTCTTAGTATATGCCTGAGCAGTCGAAGTCGACTTTCCATTGCTGCTTGAGATGGCGTTAGGAGATGCTGGCACCTCCTCGTTTCAAGCGTTGATGTACTGCGTCGATTTCCTCGTAAAGGTCTTCGTTATGGCATACACGCGGCCAGAAATATCCAAGCAAACGCCTAAAAAGCTTCCTCTCCGTGCAATCCAACCTTTCCATCTGCGTTTTCGGTGCTGCCCACGTCTCCGATCCGTACATCATGATAGGGCGAATAGCGGATAGGTAGACGCGCAACTTGACTTCCTTCGCGATGGTGGTAGACCACAAACACTTGGTTAGAGAATTGAATGCAGACGTAGCTTTCGCACATCGTTGTCGAATATCCGCTGCATAACTACCATCGTTCTTCAGCAAACAGCCCAAATAACAGAAATCGTCCACCAGTTCGATACGTTGTCCGTCCACACAAACTCCAGTTGAAGGCCTCTGAGAGACCCACATCTGCTTGCATTTGTCGGGACGAAGACGAAGTCCATAGGCTGCGGCATACTTCGAAACGAGGTTCACAATCCTTTGCAGTTTTGCGTTGTTTTCAGCGAATAACACAATGTCGTCGGCGTACTCCAGGTCGACAAGGAGCGTCCTGATGGTGTTAGGATCACATCCGCAGGAAACTGTTCTGCAACTCTACGCATGATGTCATCAACGGCGAAGTTGAAAAGAAAAGGTCCTGCAACGGCTCCTTGCCTTACTCCTGTTTTCACCTCGAAAGCTGACGTAAATCCGACAGGTGTACGAACTGCTGCTGTTGTTCCTTTGTTCATGTCCTCGATTAACCGAACATACTTTTCCGGGACTCCATCTGCTCGCAGAGCATTGAGCAATCGATCACGATGAGGAGAGTCGAACGCGGCTTCAAAGTCCAAAAAGCAAGCTGTAATGGCTTCGAAAACCGCTGCCACGATTCAATTACTCTTCTCACGACGAACACTTGGTCGATGGTCGATCTTCCAGGTCGAAAACCGGCTTGCTCATCTCTGGTCGTTCCTTCACGATGTTTGATAAGTCGCTCGAGAATGATACGTTCTAAAACCTTGTACATGACACAAGTAGAGAGATTCCTCTGTAGTTCTTAGGATCCGTGACGGATAGCTTCTTGTGAAGAGGTACGATGATCGCATGTCTCCACGAATCGGGTATCCTTTCGCTCATCCATATGGCACGGATGGTGTTGGTCATTTCACGAATCCCAGACGGAGGAAGAGCTTTCAGCATTTCAGCAGTGATGTTGTCATCTCCACCTGCCTTTCCGTTCTACCATGACACGGTGGGTACCATGACATTTAGAGGGCAAAACCTTCCTTAGTATTCTGAAAATCGATAAACGGACGTTACATTTGTATTCTTCACGCCAGGTAACCCCGTATACACATTTTGAGTCAAATCTGAGACTTTGACCAAACTACCGTATACCCAGTGTAATCTACCGTAATCTGTCAAAAGTCGATAAACTTTTTCATCTCCAGATTCTTCTTAAGCTCTCCAAATAACTTTTGGAGAAACATTTCGGGTCATTTATAAGAGCGTTCCGGAAATCGTCAAAAGTCTCATTTTGCCTTCAAATCCCTCCCGATTGGAGGCTTCGAACGAATTTAGTCGAAAACTTCGGAAAATCGACAAGTAAACCCCAGATTCGTGATCAGCGCCCCAAATAATCCCCCTTGAAGGACTTTAAGACAAATATGAAATATTTTTCCAAAACGCTCCGAGAACCCTCTAATCGGTATAAATAAACACCCAACCGAAAATCCGGGGCTCTTCACACACCGAGGGAGGAGTTGTCCCCTTTTTGCAGTTCGAAACATCACGCTACTCAATGCAAGCGAAGTGGTCCCGAGTGGAATTATAGCCGCAAAAGGCAGGACACCTCCTCCCTCGATGTGTAGAGACATCCTGTCCCGAAAGTCCGTTTAAGTCCAAAACGCTATCAGTCTGAACAACGTTTGGAAAATGTGCCTTCACCCAAACTCTGCTCAGGAGGTAGTTTTGGGCGCTAAGCACAAATATGAAGTCCGTTTTCGGATTTTCCAAAGACTGAGGCCGGGTTCACACTCTCATCGCGTCGTGCGTCGATTCGTTTTCAAAGCATGTCATCGCGTCGCTCCGCCATGGAAGTATGATCCCGGCCTAATGCGCGTTTTGGAAGATGCAAAACGCATAACAATCGATCGTTCCAAGCTTGTAACTTCTTGGAACCTGCAGCTCTGGGCGGGAGACTGCGCAGTTTTACTATGGAGACTTGAGAGGTACTGACTGTACAAGTCGTTTTTGCGGATGCGTTTGCCGCCGTAAACACTTTCCTTGTGAGCCAAAAAATTGATTGATCGGATTATTCGATTTCATTTGGTCCTCTTTATAATCCCTAATAAATCCAAGAGTATTTGTGCCAAAAGCGTCGCTCGTGCGGCGACGTGAACGTATTTGCTTTCCGTCGCGTGCGTCGCATATATCACCCGAACTGCTAGGTACCATTCGGTTATCAATCCAACTTCTTGTGAACAAAATTTTTGAAACTCGCTCAGACCTTCAGCAGTCAAGCAAACAATCTTAACTACTGTCCTTCCCTTGATCCCAGCACGATTATCGTCGAGCGCGTGCTGAAACAGCGGTCGTCTGCAACTGAGGACTGAAATTTTGTTCCGGTAAGGACAGTCGTTCTCGGGGCTAAATTCTGATCCGCATTTGCGGACTACGTCTGTTGCATTATACGACACGTGGTAATCGTGCTGGGACCAATAGGTCCCGAGGCGATTCGCCTTTCCTCCAGCACGATTCTCACGTGTCACACGATGCAGCAGCCGTAGTCCGCAATTGTGGACCCAAATTTGGTTCCGAGAACGACAGTATTTAGTTTGCCCAACCTTAAATAGGGTGAAAACACCTGGCTCTCTAGTTTGAATGACTCTACCCAACCCGTGGCTACAATAAGAAACGGAGTCGAATAAATTCATTCAACGTGTCTGTCTGTGCCACCTCATGCTAATGGTTGGAAAATAAACCGGGCGTATTTGACCATATCCGGACCTAATCCGTCGCGTGGATTATGGAACGATTGAGGCACACAGACCACAGGCGAACTCTGACGTACGGAGGCTTTTCACTCAGTCGCGAGGGAGCAATTCATGGATTATTCAGTAGTCGACGAAACCCATGATGTTAGGTTGTTAAGAAATTCCTGCACAAAATGCTTGTCAGCAAATTCTCTTCTGTCCATCTACGATCCTTTGATCAAATGTACTACTCTACCATTGGGAAGCGCAACTGTTTCTCTATCCATCGGCATTTATCACTACTCGAAAAAAAATGGGCTTGTTTCGAAGTTTACATGCAAATTTCGAGGAAGATTCTGGCATCAAATTTCTCAATTTGCCTTTACTCCTTTTCTTTTCGTTCAATGAGGTTTGTCATTTTCATAGGACAAATAGGTTTCACCTTCGATATCTCCACGGCTTACGGAAGGTCTGGTGCCTCACGTAGCAGGGCATTTTTAGAAAGAGAGCGAAAGCGGCGTTTTTGTCTTGAATTAGGCCCTCCCTTTCTTACGCTGACTTTCTAGAAGAGAAAATTGTCCGTTATGAAGAAATGATACATACAAATGCAATCAAGCCTTTTAGCCCACTTGACAGCTCTTCCTTGATTTGATTATTTGCTGCTTTCACAATCTCTGGTGTCCATCTACAGTGCGTTTAGAAAGTATTGGGACACCCACGAAAATCGAGGTTTCCAATAAAACTTTGTGTTTGGTGATCAATACTATTCATCAATGAATTCAGCATCATGGAAAACCTATGTTCGATTATTTATATAACAATTGTGAACTTTTGTAAGATTTTATCTCGACTTTTATAATTTTTCGCCGTTCAGAAAGTATAGGGACACCCTTCGAAAATTCAGATTTTTCAATCCAAACAAAATTTCCCGTTGCAAGTTCGCTACATAAACTCAAGATGAGTACATGTGATATCTTTATTCCTAAATGGCTCGTGGTACTACTCTAACTGCTGCTGAACAAGCTCAAAGTCGTGCGCTCAGCGTTGCCGGGTTTAGCCAACGTCGAATCGCTACCCAGCTCGGAAGATCTGTCAACTGTATCAACCAGTTCCTGCGAGATCTAGATTCCTACGGTACTGCAAAACGTACTGGACGGCCGAAGAAGATCAGCAATCAAAATTCGCGGAGAATTATTCGGCTCTGCTCCAACAGCACACTGTCGCTGAACCAGATTAAGTCTGAATTATCGCTCAGTGTTTCGAAAACGACAGTCTGGCACTGTTTTTTCGCTGTTAAGAAGTTTCGGCCAAGAAAATCAGTCTCAGAAAATATTGTTCAATTTTTGTAGACTCTCCTCATCCTACTTGCCTATTGTTCCCTTTTTGTTGGATTGTTTCTGACGCCAACCAAACCTCTTTCGCTTGGAAGACCCCTTTTTGATAGTTTCATTTTAGATTGTATGTTTAATTCTTTCTTTGTTCAATAATTTTTGTTCTTCTGTTGTGTCCCTATACTTTCTGAACGGCGAAAAAATCTGAAATTTGGAATAATTTCTTGTAAAATTGCTCAGCTGTTATAGAAATGAACAAATAGAGATTTTCCACCTTGTTGAATTCATTTATGTACAGTATTGATAGCCAAATATAACATGATTTTGAAAACCTTGATTTTCGGGGGTGTCCCTATACTTTCTGAACGCACTGTATTCCTGTCGAGCTCTGTAAAGGAGCATGAGGCGTTTCGGAGACTTTAGAAGGCTTGATTGCAGCCGTTTTTCTACCATTTCTGACTCATTTCCTGCCGTTCCTTTGACAATGACAAGGGACCACTTCGAACATAAAATGGAGTTTTGAAAACGGTCTTTTGAGGGTTGTAGAATAATTAAAAAGAAACAATTTGAGCTTTTAAAATTTCACTCAGTCCTCACGGGTTGATCAAAAACTATCAAAAAAAGGAAAGAAACCAGAACGTTGGATTGGGAGGACGTAGCACAAATGTGAGCTATACAGTGGCCTTGAAATCATCTGAAAAGGTTCTCCTAAACGTTTGAAGATGAAATCTGGCTAGGTTCTTGAGTTATGACTTATTCATTGATCTCCTGAACAATGCTCGTTGCATTCAAACCACCGATCATTGCCATGTGATAGTCGGGGTGAGCTAGCAGCACACCGTGGCTCAGTCGGTTAGGCGTTGGATTACGAAGCAATTGAAAGATGGTTCGAGTACTGTGGGATCATTACTGCATTATGGCTGGTGGTAATGACATTTCTATGTGTTCACCTTACTTGTTTTGAGTTTTAACAGTGTCTCTTGTTTTTTATACCTCTTTTCTTATATCGCAGAGGTAACGTGATATAAACGGAGAACGGTTCACATCAATGTTGGAAACTATAGAAATTCCGAGGTTTCGACAATTGCTAGAATATCAAGAATACCCTTACCCTTCCCCCCACATATGTTACAGAAAAACCGTCCTTAATTCGGAGAAACACTTTAGGGGACTTATTTTGATATATGACACTGAAAAAAAGTTCGGACAAAATGAAACTTCGTGGACTTGTTCCTTGATCAATGATCAATCTTTTTAGAAATAATTGTTGTAAACAGAAGTGGGTTTACCTAAACTACAAAATTCATTGAAGCAACCTAATACTTTAGCGCATGGCTCGAAGACTCAAGAAAAGCGTTTCGTTATCAATTCCAAAATTTGGAGTAGAACAGTGCTGGGATTCATGAACGAGCATGGGTCCCAGCTGGGTTTGCTGCGAAGATTTCATATATTTATAACGCGCCAACACCTGTTTCGGCTAGCGCTGGGCTACATTTGGGTTTCACGACACCGCATCTCCGTGCTTCTTAACCAAACCCTAGCCAGCACCTCGCAGGTGCGGTCCAGTGGGACCCAAATGTAGCCAAGCGCTGGCCGAACCGAGTGCTAACGCGTTGTTGGATTGTGAACATTTTGCGACAAACCCAGCTGGAACCCACATTCGTTCATGAATCCTAGCCCAGAACCACTCTTTCGAAAACGCATCTTACAAGATAACTACTTTTATTCCGCCTGGCCATTCTGGTTTAAATGTAGTTTTCTGGTGCCATTTGGACGTAGAATCCGAGTATGCTCTCCGCAGCTTCTCTGAAAAATAGAGAAGCTTTTATGAAAAGAAGTTATAGTCGTTTTTCCAAGCCTCGCGACAAGGCAAGGGTACCCATCAAGGAATTTTTAGGGTGGTTTGGAGAAAATTTTCGGATTCGGCTCAAAACTTGTATGTAGGGGTAATCTAGGGTGCTGAACACGAGTCTAGAGATCGTTTTCCGATATTCCGAGGTTTACTGTAGTTCACGGTAGTTGTCATGACATAGAGGGCCTAAACCTACCTTAATAATTTGAAAATTGACAAGTGAACATCAAATTCGTATTCAGCACCCCGAATAACCCCTGTTCAGAAATTTTGAGTCAATTCTGAGACTTTCACCCAACTACCGTATACCCACCGTAATCTACCGTATTCTGTCGAAAATCGATAAACTGACCTCAGATTCCTTATGAGCACTTTAAATAACCTCCAAAAGCGAAGTTTTAGTCCTAAATTTTTTCTCGACCTCTGAAGCCCCATGAGGTAAGAAGCTCAAGGCCATTTCTGGGGGTTCAGAGGTCGAAATTTTTTCCGCCCAAACTCAGCCCCAGGGGGTAATTTGAGACGCTGAACACGAATATGGGGTCCGTTTCCTGTTTTTAGCGGATTTCGTCAGGTTAGGGTGCATTGAATGACATTTTACCTACCGCAACCCATTATTTTGGTGGTTTTTGATCTACCCGTGAGGACTGAGTGAAATTTCAAAATCTTAAATTGTTCATTTTTACGCCCTCTACAACTCTCAAAAGACCGTTTTTCAAAACTCCATTTTATGTTCGAAGGTGTCCCTTGTGAGAGCATAGGATCCTTCTCGCCTGTCATGTTACTATGGAAAGTCACTTAGAATGATCTTCGTGAACACTACGCTTGAGTGTGGGCAATGTCTCATCTAACTATAACCTTTTTGTCAATCATTGAATATTTTTTCAAAAATCTAAAAAATGTATGAATTGAATTTGAAATAAATGGGCGGTAATTGACAAAATAATTATCTTCAGATAATACAATGCCCATAATACTTAGCTATGAAGTTTTGTGCCCTAAAGTCGTTATATGATGGATATATAATAAAAATTGTCATTTTTCAAAAATTTCCGAGAATTGCAAAATTCAGCCCGTTCAAGAAATTATGTCGGCCCAATTTGGTACTATTACCTAGTCTTTGCAGGGGTCCAATGTTACGGTAGAATGAAAAGGCGGGGCATTTGAAGATTTCCGGTGCCGAAAACGTTCTCTAAATTTTAATGCGAAAATCGAAGCAAGTGGAGTTTTTCGGGTAGCGATAGATGGCCCTAGAAGGTGTTGCTTTCCAATGTTCTACTACACTTGATGGAAAGATCAGTGTTGTACAGGGGAAAGTTCGTTGAACAGCCTTTGGTGCAGGACTTTTTCAAAGGCAATGTTCACAATGGAAAACTGATTCTAGTTTCCGATGCTTTTGAGGAGGTAAGTCCACTAAGTAGAGGTTAATATGGAAAAGTCCACAGAAAACTCAAATACCGCAGAAAAACTTTAAAGAAGTCTGAAATTTTGATTATCTCTGTTTCGTGTATTTTGGGCGACTGCAGACCAAGCGCCAAACCTGACGTCGATAATGAATTTACGCTTCAAAATTCTTAGGTAAGTGACTATGCTTGTGGTTTCTTGTACTGAAAACTCTTTGTCAGTAAGATGGGCCAATGCAAATGCTTGAATGTTAGAATCTTTCGCGATAAAGAAAATTCCAAATTGGCAACTGTTCCTCTGGTGAAACGAACGCAGGACAACTGTTATATGACGTGGGCGGGGTGATCCGATGAGTTGGCTGACCCACGAGATTTTCACTCACTTCCTGGTCGTTTTTCGTCGTACTTCTGTTCTTACTATCTTAAAGGGACACAAAGCTTACGTTTTTGCCAAAAAATTGGCAAAATTTTCATCGTGAACACTGCCTTTAACATTCTACTAGTTCTCCCTCTGTCTATAATAAGTGGTACTGCAGTCTAGATTTGGGAAATATGGGATGCTTTTTTTTTCGTGGACGCATCATAGTTCTTTCTTCAGAGGAAGTATAGGAAATTTTTTGGCATTTCAGTGCCTCTTCATCATTCGAGGCTTGCTGTTGAGGACCCACGTGAGAAGGAGTTCACTTTGACCAGGTATGCTTCAACTTTGCACCATTCCTCATTCCAACATTGAATACAGTTTATTATTAATATATTTTCAAACGAACAACGATTGAACTTGAATTTAAATACATTCACAACCACATATAAGTGAGAGAACCGATTGATATGATACCCTCAATTGACAGAAACCAGTATTTTCTAGAACAATCTAGTCGAATGTAAGTGATATCAATGTTGTAAGATCATAGCTTTAGCTTCGCCTGATTTTGAGTCGTGTTTCGTCAGTCCACTTGAATCTTGGTCGGATTAGGGCTGCGGCTGTATCCTGGTGGCGACACTTCCTAGAATAGATAGGGCATCACACACCATAGCCATACATTTTTCGCGTGAAACCCTTCGAAACTATTCACTTGATATACCACTGTTGTTATCTGGACAAAAATACATGTAAAGCAAGTGCGTATTACGACCACTTGTCGTGAGCTTGGTTCCAGATTTCAGCGCGGCAGTTTGAAATGTCCTAGTATTTCGCTTACAGCAGGTTTGACTTCTTTTGAAGACTTCGGGTTAGCCGCCGTGTTTCTGATTCAGCTAATGGCAATGACAGGAACAACTACGCAAAGGAAATATCGGGTTGATCTTAGTGGCTAGCAAAGTTTTCGCTCATGGAATTCGTAGTCATTCCAGAAATGGTTGCCGAGATTCTCTGTCGTGAATCAACTCGACTCATTCGGCCAAATAGATTTTCCCCTCCTTGTCGAGTGACGATTGTGTTAAAGACAGTGTCCTAGATGATTTTCGTTCACGAGTTCTTCACATAAAACAATGCGTTGGCCTCCAAGTGTTACCAAAATTACGAAGAAACTTCGAAAAACGCATTAAAACGTCGTATTTCAGTGACATTATTCTATACCATGGAGTAGTTGTCCGGTTGGATGAACATGATCATGATGGTTGTCACCGGTGGAAAGTTGGGTAAATAGAAAATAGAAGAATATTTTATTCCAAGCAGGATTAGTTAGTGCTCTAAGGAAAGAACGGAGCAATAGAGAGTAGAGTATTGTAAAGGACGGGTCTACAAAAGATTTCATTGTCACAGCAAACACTTCCTGTGATACTTGTGATGCGGGGTGAGATCAAAGGATTTCGTGTACTTCTGGTGCGTTTTTCTCAATTTCTACGTCGTTCTAGTTCTACCCGTGGGCCACTTAATCAATATAGCTAATAATCTCAAAATTGAAGATTATTGTGAACACTGCCTTTAACCCGTTCTTGACCACGCCTAATTTTGGGTGGCTAACGTTCGGACCGCGTGCATTATTGCGTAACCGTATAACGTGTATCACCGGTGGGACACGCTGGCTTGAATAGCGTCCCACGGGTAATTGCTTTCGTTTTATTGTGTCTATATTGTAGCTAGCAACGATGGTCGGACAGTATCAGAGTTTGAGCTTCCGAGACGCTTTCGTTAAAACAATTATTCAAAACCAAAACAGGGTCAACTGAGCAGCAAAGCTTTCAGAAAAGTAAACGAGTTTCAAACGATAGGTTTTTAATTAGCAACCTGAAAGCTAGCTATATAAGGAAAAAGAAATTATAAGGTGCTTCTGAAGCTGCTTCACAGTTGTTTTTTCCTCTACTTCAGCCCGCCTGATTTTAGAAAATTTTGAATATGTTGTTGCATTTGATCTACTGATGGACCACGAGGTTTTATTTGGGTCTTAGGTAGGTCAAGACATTGAACATATGTAGGTTCCAAAGTAGTTTCTTGTGAGAAATCGATTTTCGAAAAGGGTGTCCCACCGGTGGGACACGCGGGCCGAAGTTTTATACTCAACGCGTGTCCCACCGGTGGGACACGTGGTCGTGCATGGGTTAATAGAAAAACGAGTAGTTAGGTGTTGTAGATGATGGTTTCAAAGCAAATATGTACTAGGGGAGGACAGTGTTCCAATATCCCATATTCAGAATCCGCTAAATACCTCAGGTAGACCCTAAAAACGTCAAAATTTGAGCAAGGCCCGAACGGCTCGGCCAAAGTGAGTAGAACTGATTTACCGATTGAATCATCTTTAGATATGTTCAGAATAGATGTAGGAAAAATTTGGTGCATTGATCTCGTTTAGATAAATAGTTTTTATGCATTGTTCCCTAGACCCTGATCTATTCTGAATGTACCTAAAAGTAATTCAATCGTTAAATCAGCTCTACTCAGGCGATTCTCGGCTTCGAGCCGCACCGAATAGGAATCGGAGCCGCCTGACTGTTCGGCTCGTTCTCCCAATCTCCGGGCTACTGCTGTTGCTGTTCGGGCCAACCGGAATAGCTCGGACAGCAACAGCAGTGGCCCGGAAAGCAACAGCAGTGGCATGGACAGCAACAGGAGCCGACTCGCAGATTGGAAAAACGAGCCGAACTGTCAGGCGGCTCGGGGCCGATAATCGCTTGAGTTCTCACTACCGCCGAGCCGCTCCTTCCTTCGTCAGATTTTGACCTTTTTATGCACTGCCTGAGACATCTAGCCGATTCTAAATATGGAATATTGGAACACTGTCCTTCCCCTAGAACACGTTAAAATTGCATCCCCAACTCCATCTGATGTGGGCGACCCTATCTTTTCAGAGGGTTTTATTGTGGCTTTCCGCCAAGTGCGAGATATCATTTGCTCCCAGTAAATGATTAAGTGATGCACATGCAGTGCGCTGTTGTTGGGGTAACCACCAAAGAGATAGCTGTGGAAACCTCAGAAGCCTGCGCTGCATCGTGCGCGCCCACGAGAAATGTAGGGATCGATCGGCGCACGCGAAAGGCGCGCAAAGTGCTGGGTGGTCCGCAACTATCCCTTTCGCGGCTACACCAACCATACTATCGCCCCCATTTCAGAAAGAGATTTCTTTCCAACGTGGTGCTGCGCTTCTGTAACTAGTACCTGCAATCACAGGGTGTTCTAGAACGTGTGCATTCATACTACTAGTATTCGATCTCTTGAAATATTTTTTATAACATCTTTTTTCAGTTTTCTATCAGCTTGGGTAAGTGACTATTAGAAAAGCTCCTCTTTCTAACCAACCTTTGGGTGCGGGTTATAATCGTGATAATTTTTTCAACTCGACTCGCATCCCAGCCTTCCATGATTTAGAACAGAGCTACTGTGACATCGCGGCATAAATCGGCGGGTCCTGCGTATTTCCTAGTAGCTAAACCACTGCGACTTTTACGGGAACAGTTCCTTCCGGGAACCAGCACGGATACTCTCTAGAGAGATAGAAGGCAGATTCGAAGACAAACCTCCAAAGCACACCAGGTGTCAACAACTCTCGGGCGTATGTGACTCTTGTTGTTTCCAAATCCAGTCTCCGCAGGGGCATTAAACGTGAAGGGCTGGACAGAGTTGCATCGCAGCCCGACGCGGCCTTATAATGGGTTGGCGTATTGATAGGTCGCTGCGATCTATCAACAGGGCAACTCATGAGATCGCCTCTCGCCGCGGTATAACTCTGCTTATACCCTAAGGGATTGATCGTCAGAAAAGTGCGGGAGAAGTCTTTTTGCCTTACCTGTTTTTATGAGGAGACCATTTTCTAATTTGCGGAGAAGAACTTGACGACGGATTGAAGTAACGGGAGGCTCGAGATTGAGGACTATTTTAGAGCAGTACCTTATTATTTCAAACTGCTTTGTGATGTTAAGGTGTTTACCAGAAGTTGAACATATACGAAACTTATGGCAGGAGGTGAGTATACTCTGTCCCAAACGAGATGGCAAGCGAAGAGTCCAAAAAAGCACCGCTCCCTCTGCGTCTCTGAGGTTTTTGGATTACGGTAAGACGTCGCGTACGCAAATCACGTGCGCGACACAGCATCCGTCTTACCGTGATTCAAAACAGAATTCATCGAGTTTTTCACGTTCTCAATTCTTTTTTTTTTCGCACGCTTCATCATTTTTTTTGCGTTATCTTCGCTGAAAGATATGCTGTGTGGCTCCCGTGATTTTCGTACGCGACGTCTTACAGTAATCTTAAAACGTCAAAGACGCAGAGGGAGCGCTGCTTTTTTGGACTGTTCCCTTGCCATCTCGTTTGGGACAGATTATATAGTGATCACGTTCTGCTCTTACCTTGATCCAAATCTAAAGCCTCCAGTAATTCTATTCGTCGGCATTTTCTTCTGCAACAGATTTTGAGCACAAGCGAGGCGAGTGCATTTTCTGCTTCTTTCTTGCAATGTTTCCATCACGATTCTTGCCCCTTCATTTGGTGGATCAGGACACAGCCAGGGTCTAGCATGCTTGAACCTGGATTGTCCTTGGTACACCGTTGATAAGTCTGCCTCTAAATCTGCCTTCTATCCCTTCTAGAAGAAAGTGTCCATGTTCGCTCCCAGGAGGAAGTGTTGCCGTAGGAGTCGCGTTCGTTCAAGCAGGAGATTTCTCGATCGATGTCATGATTGCTGAGTCGGAAATCGTGAAGGACTCGGATCTAAGCCTTTTCGACTGCATACAGTCCGTAAACACGGGTCAAATTGAAAAAAAAAACACCCAAAAGTTTTGATCTGCACACACAGTTTGGTTGGATAAGGGGACTTTTCTAGTATTAATTTACCCACGGTGATCGTATGCCCAAGGGAAGCGGAAAGAAATTGAAAAAGGTGTTTAAATGAGATATTCCAAGAGGTCGAATTTTGGAAGTATGGATACAGGTTTCTCTAGAGTCTGAATCGACTGGCGTTAAAGGCAGTGTTTACGATTAATATCATATTCGAGTTTGACTCAAAAATGGGGTTGTTTGGTCATGAGGTATCGAATAGTGAAGAAACAGCGGAGAATAGCCCTCAGGATAAGCTAAAATAGCTGTTTCTAACGCACGGGCGAGAACGAGTTTCCGCAAGCGCGCGCTAATAGCGAAATGTATGCGAATCGATCAGGCTAAGCGTGGCGAAGTTGCTTGGCAATTTGCCATCGAAAACGTCCGCGGCGCCACAAGCTCGTCAGAAGGGGGGGGCGGGCTAAGCAGGCGCACTGGGCTAACGAAATCTTCACTTCGCTGCCGTTTTTTCAATTGCTGGCTCGTTTCTGCTGCTTTCTTCGACCCTATCCCCTCAAGCATCTGCCAGCGTAGTGTTTCACGCTGAAAACTTGAAGACGAGATATGGTTTGTATCTTATCTCGAGGAAGCGGCGTTGTAGCTTTTATCTCGCTATCTTGGGAGCGAAGCGGTTGTTTCTCCATTTCTTAAAGCCAGTGTTCACGATGATTTTCGCTCCCGAGTTTTCCACTCATGACAATGCGTTGGCAACCAAGTGTTACCAAAATTACGAAGAAACCGCGAGAAACGTACCAAGACGTCTTATTTCAGTGACATTATTCCCTGGCCTGGACTAGTTGTCCGATTGTATGAACATGTTACCGATGGTTGTCACCGGTGAAGAATGGGGATAATCAAAAATGGAAAAGCATTTTAGGCACAACAGTATTAGTTAGGGTCCGAAAGAAAGAGCGGAGCAACAAATTAGAGAATGTCAAAAGAAGGGTCCACAAAAGAATTCACTGTCACAGCGAACAGTACCAGTGAGAGTAAAAAGGTGAGGTGAGAGTAAGAGATTCGGTGCCCTTCTTGGGCGTTTTTCTCGATTTCTTCGTCATTTCAGTTCAACTCGGGGGCCAAACAATCGATTTAACGATTAATTTCGAAATCGAAGATTATCGTGAACACTGTCTTTAAATTGTGTTTTCATAGAAACGACCGCTCTACTTTTATAATAAAACAATCATAGCAGCGTCGCGGCTAATCCCCATCCAGTGATCGATGATATATCGTGAACACTGCCTTTAATTAAAATAGGCGGCTTACCGTAAGGGCATTGAGAGTCTAACAAAACACAACCTTTAGCTTCATGTCTTAATTTCTTTGCGCAAAATCGCCATTTTTCGGCTGCAGATTTAAACTCTCCTTGGTGCGTCGAATCGAGTTTCAGGCCAAGTAGTTATGGTTTTTTGGTGTTAATCTATGTGTGGTTAGTAAATAAGAAGTGTCGGTAGATAGGTGCTTACGTTGAGTTCATAATCGGTAGAACTGAACGGATTTTCGAATGGGTTAGCACCTATAGATATCTTCTTCGTTGGTATATCTGCCAATCCGGAAAGCTGAAATGTGCGACAACATATTAAACGTGAAAATAGTGTTGTGTGAAAACGAAGGGAATAGAAAATATTGTTAAAAGAAGAGGGTGAACTAGTAGAAAGAGGAAATTATCTTTAGTTCATGAGAAATAGTGTAGTATGGATAGCTGAAAACTTAGTCTGTGAAAGTTATTTTGAAACAAATTTCTGTAAAGATGGCATGTCTCCTCACAACTGCAGCTAAGGACGGCGAATATCGATCATGAAATCTGAATATTATGCTAAAATGGTTTCAGAAATTATTTGTTGAAAATATATTATGCTAAAATGGTTTCAGAAATTATTTGTTGAAAATAACCCATGAATCGACCTCTATGTTTTCATTTCTTCTCTGAGACGCTGTTTAATACCTAGATTCTTTCGCTGAAGATGATCTTACCTTGCTTTCCCTCCTGCGATTTTGTTGCTCTGAAACCTTTTTCAAGATCTTCTCCTTGACGACTTTCTTGGTGAGGTACGTGTAGAGATACGTTCCTCCCTGAATTCCATACTTATTTTGTTGTTTACGCCTGATTACGAGTCACAATCTTACTAGGAAACCTCGCAAGGCCATCCCCATCATTTCAAAAGTGACGAATGTTTTCTCGCCAACTCTGGCGCGCAGTCTCCGAGTCTGACATAGGATTTTGCTGCGGACACCACTGAACGAAATTATAAGCGTTTTTGAAGCTTTGTGAAAAGGTGAGGGTGCCCATCAGCCAATTTTTAGAGTGTTTGGAAAAAGAATTTCTGATTTCACTCAAAGCTTTCAACTGCGTGTTATTCAGGCCACTGAACGCGAATCTGAGGTCTATTTGTCGCTGGACTTGGGGTTGCTGTAGGTTACGGTACGCATAATGCCTTTAACTGGCGTTACCTACCTTAATATTTCGGAAATCGAAAAATGGACTTCAAATTCGTGTTCGGCTTCCCAAATAACTCCCGCGGAAGAAATTTTGAGCCAAATCTGAGGCATCGCCCAAGCTACCGTATAACCACCGTAACCTACCGTAATCTATCGAAAGTCGATAAACGGATTGCAGATTCGTTTTGAGCACTACAGAAAACCTTCACAGAAAATTTTTGGGCCTCATCTATCGAACCATTCCGGAAATCGTCGATATCGCGTTTTGCCCTCAAAATTTCCCCTCAATGGAAACCTCTGATTAAACCATGTTGAATACTCTCGAAAACTGTTAAATGAACATCATATTCGTGATCAGCACCTCAAAAAGACCACATAGGGAAATTTGGAGTCAGACCTGAAACGTTTTTCTAAAACGCTTTCAGAATCATGCACTTAATTAAATATTAGGTTGTAACATACGTCTTGGAAGATTTTTTCTTAATTTTTTACCTCACATGTTCAATCCACAATATAATCACCATGACTATCTACAACCTTATTCCAGCTAATAGGCAAGTCGCTGATTCCTTTTTCCCAGAACTCAGGAGTCTGTGCATCGAAGAAATCAGCGACTTCCAGACACACATCATCAAATTTAGAATATTTTTCTCCTCCGCTCCAACAGCTCAGAAAATCGCCGCATTCAATGCATGTCGAATATGCATTCACCTCGAGTGACCACACCCATCGAACGGCTACATCGCAGGGGCACGTGCTTGCTCCAAACAGCAGCACGTGCTGCAAATTTCCATCGCAGGAGCCGTGCTGCAATGTGTTTCAGCAGTGTCGTAGCTGAACACCGACAAGCCACGCGGTCGGCACACCGACATGGGACTTAGCCAGCTCGCCGAGCACCATCAGGAGCCACCACCGGATGGACGACATCCCCAACGGGTGGGCGAGCCAAGTACCGCAAACTCGGGTTATTGAACCGGCGAAGCTTCAGACATCTGAGACCTTAAAGTGCGTCGTATGCTTTCCTTTCTTAGAAATACGCTTTGTCATTGAGTTGAATGTGTAGCATACACTCATTGAACGTTTCATTTGTTGAGGCACGTGCTGTAATTTGAAACACAATAAGAACACGTGCTCCCCTAGCAGCAAGTTCCCTGACAGTGCTCGAAACAGCCTTGTCTTCGAATTGAATGCATATTCGACACGCATTGAATGTGGCAATTGCCTGAGAGGAAGGGCTTTCCGGAGGACGTGGTGACTGGAGATGAGAGTTGGATACTATACGAAGCGGGCGCACGCAGAGCCTTCTGGTTTCTTCGAGAAGAACAGCCGCCAACTCAGTCAAAACGAGACCTTCATCTCGAGAAGGTTTTGCTTTGTTGCTTCTAGGATTTCCGCGGTATGCTTTTCTATGAGCTACTGCCGGAAGGTCATACAGTTACCGCAACAGTCCACAGTGAGCAACTTCAAAAGTTGAAGGAAGCAATAGGAGAAAAGCGGCTGAGAAAGACTTCGGTACACTTGCTGCATGATAACGCTCGACCGCACATCTCTCATGTCACGCGGGACAAACTAACGGAGCTCGGCTTGGATACGGTCCGTCACCCACCCTATTCTCCTGATCTAGCTCCCTCTGAATAACATTTGTTCCGCCCTCTCAAATCGTTCCTAGCCAAGTAAAATATTCTAACCTTGATGATGTATTTCTGGCAGTCGCTGACTTCTTCGATACACAGACTCCTGGGTTCTGGGAAAAGGGAATCAGCGACTTGCCTATTAGATGGAGTGAGGTTGTAGATAGTTATGGTTATTATATTGTGGATTGAATGTGTGAAGCAATAAAGATAAAAAATAAAAGAAAATCTTCCAAGACCCATGTAACAACCTAATAAAAAAAGGCACTCAAGAAACAGTTCGAGGCTTCTAGTCATTTCAGATCTGTAAACCATGGATCTCAGAGTATTCTCCCGAAAATGAAGAAACCTATCAAGTATTCAAGCTCAGTGAGCCAGACAACCCTTCAGTGAAATTTTTGAGCCAAATTCATCCAAGAGCTACAAACGTCACGCTCAGCTCAGCTGTAGGAAACACGAACTTTGACCGGCTCTAACTTTTTTTCGCAGATGTGCGAAGCAAAATCCGAGTCCAGATTTGAAGAGAGCGTGCCAGAATTGACCAGAAACATTCATCGGCTTTCTGATCCGGGGGAACACCATGCGAGGTTCCCTAGTTAGCAATGACCCACCTGAATCAGTGAAAGTATACTCAATCCGAGCCACATTCCAATGGATCCTCCAAGTGCCGCAATGAAAGCAGTAATTGAATACTTCCATTGTTGTTCCATCGTGAGGTACTCGAATGAACCCCAATTCAAGTTGATCAGCGTCAAGTCTGAATCATGCATTTGTTTACTATCTGTAGTCAGACAAACTATATATTGGAATTTCCCCCATATGAGAAATGGCAATTTAACGCTGACCGGGCCGAACCATTCGTCCTTGGACTTCGTGGTCGATTTCGTATCTTATCTGGCGACAATCTCGGAAACATCCAGTAGAACATTCGGAATCGGAATAGTTGCCTTTTTGAACACTACAAAATATGTTTTTCTTAGAAACTGAGCTGTGTTACGCTTGATCTGAGCTATTCAAGAAACTTACTCTACTTCGCATTTTGTATAATCGCAAAGAGGGAACTTGTCCAGATCATCCTTAGCAAGGTAGCTAAGGGATAACGGGGTGCACTTGCACATGTCCTGAAATCATTTTTGGAAAAGTTTGGCTGCACACGAAATGAAAATTGTATCCACGGATCGTTTGCATTCAAAGAAGCTAGAGCCTGGAAGTGGGACTGCTGACAACTGATTTGTCCGAAATTGATGGTGCCTCCTGTGTAGTGTGCTATGCGCACATCTCAAATTCGAAACAGTGGACTTCATTGAGTTCACAGAATGCGTTTCCTAGAGACATTTTTCACGGTAGAAAATCGTTCCAGTGTTTGTTTGAGAAATCATAAGTATGGGTGACTACAGTAAGAGTCCTGCCGAAAAGTTCTGCCAAAGTTGCTGTAAAGGCAGTGTTTACAATGAAAACGTTGTTCGAGATTTCACCGAAAATCGAATGTGCCGGGGTCCAGTGCCACAGTGATGGCGGAAGGGCGGGTAAAAAGAGCCGTACGTAGCCTTATACGGTCCTCAAACTTTGTTGTGCTATGCCCGCCCCGCCCACTCCCTTAACGCCGAACAAGGAAGTGGGCGTGTAGGGCATAGCGCATGCAAATTTGAGGACCGTGTAGGGCTGTTTGTGGCTCGTTTTTAGCCGTTCTTCCGCCATTGTTGCCGCAATGAACTCCAGTGCATTCAATTACCTTGGAGAACTCAAGGACCGTTTTCATCGTGAACACTGTCTTTGAAAACTGAAAAACGGTCGATAGAGCAAGACAACGAATCCGTTGCGGACTACGGCTATTACATTATGCGACACCTGTTGATCGTGCCGGGACCACATGATCCTGACACAGTCCACCCTTCTCCCAGCACTATTATCACAAGTCGCATGATGCAACAGCCGTAGTCCGCAATTGCGGACCGGAATTGGGCCCAGAGAACGACAGTATAATGATGAGATATTGTTGAATTTTGCTACTGAATTGAGAGCGCTATAGTAGCCAAAAGCGATGGACGGCCGGCGCGCTCCTTCGAGTTCGCCGGCTTGGTCTGTCAGGGGTTTTCCCTTTCTTAGTTTAGTTTAGCTTAGTTTATTACGTCACATAAGGCGAACGTTACAGAACAAACACAAAAAAAGGAATACATATAATCTAGATGAGGGTACGAGATAACTGAGTACAAGACCAAAGAAGTACAGGCTACGGCTTCAATAGCAGTGCAGCGAATTTGCGCCTAAAACAGAGTTGTGATAGTGGCGACAGTTCCGACTTCGTCAACTTCAAGTATGCAGAGCCCGCTCGGTTTGTAAAGAAATTATCACGCAACGAAGTTTTCGCTCTCCGGAAAGTGATCTTGTTTTTCCCGCCGCGAGTAATGGAAGGAACCCAGGAGAAAAAATTGCTCACTCTTATTTTGACTGCACCATTAAGAATCTTATGCACCATGTTTACATCAAACAAGGCCCTTCGAGTTTCTAATGAAGGAATGCCGAGGTATTTGTTCCAGGTGCACGCACTAGGCGTTGTAGAATACTGGGACTTTCCAATTCTAATGAAGATTTTCCTTGTGTAGTTATTTTGCACTTTCTCAAGAATCTCTATATCCTTTTTTTGGATGGATTGAAGACGGAGGTTCCTTATTCAACTATTGGTCGCACGTAAGTGGTGTGGGCTAATAATAGAGTTTCCTTATTTCGTGTTGCCAGCCCTTTGAAAATTTGAAAAGGTTTTCCCAAGGCATTCCTTGATATTGCGGTAAAATGTTCAGAAAAGTCAAGGTTGTTGTTGTAAGTGAACCCTAGTTTCCTTCAGTTTACTAGCGCGGATAATTGGAGATCCCTCGATATTGTAAATAGTATTGTCTTCCAAAGAACCAAGTCGCATGTGGATGCTTTTTGCGGGGGATAGGCTTAACTGCCACTCCTTAGACCAAAGTGAGATTTTATTAATGGCACGCTGGATCAGAGTGATGTCCTCTATTGAAGAAACTTCACGATAGATCTTGACATCGTCTGCATAGATTTTTCATTTGATTCCATCCGCCTGTAATTGTGATGGAAGGCCTGCTATGTAGACAATGAATAGAAGCGGAGATGGCACGCTGCCGTGGGGGACGCCACTAGAAATCGAAATCCTTGAGGAATTTCCGCCGCTTTTTTTCCGGCAGGGTTCGACAGTAGGCATTCGTACTTGCGATTTCTGCCAGAAGCTCTGAAACTGCTTTTATATCGTGAACCTTTGATTGAACCTTTGCAAATTTATTGCCAGACTTTGATTTCACAGGGACTTTGATTGGATTTTGAGCTCAGTTTGTGAACTTGTTTTTCTTGATTTTTTTCTGCTTGGAACTATCAGGTTCTTCCTAAAAGTTCCCAAACTACAGGTTTTCTTCTATCTTCGAAGCGTTTCTTGCCGCTCTCAGCGGGAGCTAGTGATAAAATTCAAAGAAAATATCCAGCAGTGAGTCATCTAGACGTTTTCAATCATTCTTCGGCAACACATCGAAACTGTAAAAGTAGATACGATATTGGAACTACCTGGGATCTAGATGACAGTATTCGCGAAAATTCTTCAAAGAGTGAAATTCTCAATTTTAATGTGTATTGGCAGCTACAGTCGTCTGTCTTTAAAACGAGTTTCCGCTCTGAATTTTTAAACTGAGGTATTATAGGCAAGTGCGTACTTATCACAAGTTCTTGTCATTAAACGATCAGGTTTTCAAAATTCGATGACAAATGATAAGAAGCTCACAAGTTTTTCAAAAAAAAATCATCAATAAATGACCAAATGATTGATGAATACGAGGTTGTCCTTAATATTGAACTTGGAATTTCGATGCTGAAACTTTTAGGTTAAACGACCATAGTTGTAAATTCCAAATTCTGGCTAAAAACACCTAAATATTTTGAGAAATTCTACGGGATGCTTTCATCTAGCGCCCAGAGTGTAAAATCTCATATCAAGTTGAATAGCTCTATTTTGTTCCCAAAAAATTTTCAGAAACATTTAATGGCAGTGTGCGCGATGAAAACGGTCTTCGAGTTTCCAGCGAAAATTGCATGTACCGGGATCCATCGCATCGGGACCAGGGGTGTGCGGAAATTTCTGTTTTCTGGCCATTTTGACTTTTCTGTTTTCTGAAAAATCTGCGAAAAACAGAAAAAAAATCTGCGAATTTCGGATCTTTGGAACAGCGCAGCTTATCTAGTCCTTTACGAGGTGCTATTTGTGTTCTTTGGTGCGATTTCTGTTAAGGGTAGGGCTCGCGATAAAAAAGTTTATTGTGGTATCTTTGTGAGAAGGTAGGCCTGGTCATCACAAAAGTGAAAATAAGTGGAAAGTCGGAGAAAAAAAAGCTCAAAAAATAAGCTATTGCTGGGTCTCAGCCCGCTCCCAATTAACTAGATTTCTACAATTGCTTGTTTTGTCGTCTTTCATTCTGCATTTAAAGTAGTTGCGGGACACCGAGAGACTACTAACTTTTTTAGCGGCAAAATAGAAGACGAAAAATAGGCATTTACAGAAATTTTGTTCGTTGGGGGTGTGCGTACACGCACCAATTAGCCGTTCTGACTTGTTTGTGTGCGTTTTTATGCAAGCTCTCCCTTATTTCCATTTTTGTGATGACCAGACCAGCATTCCTTTAAAGAAAATTCAACAATCGTTTTTCATCGCGAACCCTGCTAACGCACTCCGTAGGGTAGTTCTCTCTCACAATAGGGGTAGCATCCCAGGGCAGAGCACGAATTTTACCTGCCCTTGTCAGCAGCTGCTGCTGCTAGTTGTTCGCAGCAGCTGCTGCTGACCGCGTGGCGTTGAACCCGATGTCTGTCCTAGGATGCAACCCTTATTGTGCTGACGTATTACCATACGGGTGAGTGCTCTGAGAGTTTTGGCCGAGCAATGGCGGATAAATAGTCACAAAATGCCTGATTTTCGCGTGATAGCCGAGAACAAGGTCGTATTCGAAAAAAAAGCTGGTTGCCGCGAAAGAATGCTCTTAAAGGGGAGTATAAGACGCATTTTTGAGGCAGATTCGGATGTCAACTCCGCCGTCGGTTCAACTACCTATGTTTTCTCGGTTATTCCTCGGTTATTTCGCGAACAACATGGTCGCAGCCACCTTGCAGCCAAGAAATAAGAAATACTCGAGAAACAGCTCAACAGGACCAGTTGTTGAGGCTGGTGGGCTATTTCTCGGCCAAGACTCTCAGAGTGTCTTTAATGATGTTGTATCCGTCATTGACGCGTCATTGCTACTATCAATGCCTTATAGGTCATCTGTGCAGTTTCGTAGATATTATATTACAAGTATGACAAAGGTATTCAGAATTACATCCTCTCTTCACTTGAAAAAAAGTTAAAATGCAATGAGTTTTTTTTTCTGAAAATTTTCTGTTTTGTGTTTTCTGGCCGTTTTGGCCTTTCTGTTGTATGTATGTATGTTTATTACATAAGATTAACTTATGTGAAAGGAAACAAGAGTAGCTCAATTGAAACCAGCTAATAACAAATGGAATCACATAAACACGAGAAGCTGAAATGGACAGCGAGTTCGGAACAGTATAGGCAAGCATCAGGATGTGAAACTACTAAGAATGAGCTTTTTGAATAAGTTGCGGCTAAAAGGAATTGCGGATGTTCTGCAGAGTCTTTCAAACAATGGCACTGTTCTATTAATAAAGAAGTAACGGCTACAGTCTAGCCTGGCTCTTTTCAGTTGTAGCTTGAATGTACCCCATCTAGTGACTGAAGCCCTCTCTGTGAAGAGGTTCGCAGATCGGAGACCACACTGGCCGTGGAGAATTTTATGAAGCAAAAGAAGACCGAACATTTTCCTTCTCATGGAAAGGCTTCGCAACCCAAAGTTTTCATTACTTTGTTTACTCGAAGGTATTTGCTCATAAAGAAACCCGAGCGATCTTATCATCAATTTTCTTGTAAAACCATTTTGCACTCTTTCTAACTTTTCTATGCTTTTCCGCTTGTATGGAATTCTGCACATCCCTGATAGGGACCCTATATAGCCCTTGAATTTGTATGGCCGCTTTTATTGTAAAGACTGCCTTTGAGCATACATGATGATCGTACAATGTTAGTATAAAATTTTGAAATTGCCAGCTTTTGCTGGAAGCGGGAAGAAGCATTGGATAGAAGAATATTTGCGCTTTCAAATTCTGTATCTTTGTTCATTAAAAAATTTAAAAAAAAAGTTAGGATCGGTTGGTAATGAAGATAGAGAAGTAACTCTTACTCTGATCATGGTCATGCGGCAGCGAGATCGGCAGTCGAATTCGCTGTCTTCGCCTTCTTCGACGTCTCGACAGGCCGTTCCGGGTTCATCGTTTTCTAGCATTTGATAAAGTGCCCGCACCTCGATTGAGACTTCATGTCGTTGACCGGCACATAACTAAAATTGAAGTATCTCTATTCACTAATTTTCCCTGTAGAGTTTTCTTAGGCACACTTGCTTCGAATGTGAATCCATCTCTGGCCCTTCCTTTGCCCTCCATGAATCTGTTAAGCGACGAAGGGCGACCATGGAAGTCGACACTCATGCATTCGAGGTGCTCTCCATTAAGGTTTTCGGCGTTGTGAGACAAGAGCATGGTGAAGAAGTTTCCCTAAATTAATTTCCTGAACGTTTTCTGACAATAACGCAGGTGGTGAACTCACTTGATCATCGATTGCATAGAAGTTATCGGTGTCGAACCATGGCTGGAAACAAATTTGCATCTGAGAGATCCATGATGTTCTCAGTTTGGTCTTTATCACGAGATCTTCATTGAAAGTGGTTCTTTGAAAACGCTGCATGGACCGCCGCAGAACTTCTGTGCCAGCCTTTTGAGTGAATTCTTCGAACGTCACATTCTTCGCCTGTAGCACGTCCATCCATTTCTGAAATATAGTACCTTACCCCACTAAGATTCACAGAATGTCATCTCCGAGCTCTAGTAAAAAAGATCTATTGTCGACATTACCAATTTTTAAAGCTGTGAATGTCTCAAAGTTCTCGATGCCCGGAGAAATGGCTCGGTGGAGTACTAACTCCTATTCTTCTGTGCATTTAAAACAGAGGCTATGGACTCAAAGAAAGAGTTTTCGCAATTGTTTTCTTTGCGAGTTCGATATCGCGCGAAAGGTTGAGGACATTTTCGATGTGGCTGTGCTGTGAAGGAGAATTCCTTTTTGTAACTTCGTCCATTCAATAAGTGGAGGAACGAGTTCTGTCCCGTAAACAAAAAATTTCCTGATTGATTCTGTAGAATTGAAGCAAAAAATCATGTGCCGATTTCCGACACTAGAGTTTATGAGAAGACCTTTGGTGAGATGTAGGTCACACAAGTGGCAACATCCTTAAGGCACCGTCCTCAGGAGTAATTTTTCGATGTAACAGTCCGGCCACCGTTTATAGCAACTCTGCCAAGCAATCTCTATTCGCTGAAATAAGCGAAAAAAAGCTAGGAAAAGTCCATCCTAGAAACGAAAAAAAGCGTGACGCCCACCGATAAGTTTCCAACCTCGATAGGGACGAAACGCGCGATGGATTTTGATAAAAATCTATGCTCTTCCATTTGTTGTCGTTCTAGCTTTATAGTATACTCTGCTCCGTTCTGCGAATTACGAGAAAAAAAAACAGACCCGAAACAACTCATGCACGAGATACTCACTGTTCAAAATCCTAATATTTGAGGGACCATAATTCCGCTTATAGTAGGTTTAAGCTGTTCTGGAGTCACCATTGTGATTAGCGCAAAACTCTCCCTAAGGGAAGCTAGAGAACTCGAAAGCGATTCTGAAGTCGTACTGTGCCTTTCAAGGCCTTTGAAAATCTCATTTTGATTTCAAATCATTTTGAAATCTCATTTCAAAATAATTTGAAAATCTCATTTTGTCCTTGAGCCTGGACTGTGCCTTGAAAGGCACAGTCCAGGCTCAAGGACAAAATGAGATTTTCAAATCATTGTGAAGTAGACCCACCCCATATATCACCTGCTAAGTGCGAGCTCCCGATTCATTTGAATAAGCGAGATATAAGAGGAAGCCACCCTGGGGCGCCCACATCAGGAAGCCGCTTTGGAGCGCCCCTTTTACGATCTTCCGAGCCAGGGTTCGGCGTGAGGTGTGATGTGTCACAGAGTGGGGTCGGACCCGTCGACATCCGGTGGGATGGGGGGGGGGGGGTCGGACCCTCGGTCAACCAAGAACCAAGATAAACTTCTATCAGGGCGGGGAGGGGGGAGTTGAGAACCATACCGTTAGTATAAAAAATGACGACAAAATGAGATCACAATAAGAGGTCGAATTAAAACCGGAGATCATACTGAGAGAGCAAAATGAGACAGGAGATCAGAAAAGAAACTGAATAGTGAGAAACATTCGCGAAAAAAAAAAACGAATGAGGCAAGCTATGAAATGGGGATGTAAAAATAAGGCAGGAACACACAAGAACTCAGGCAGTAACTCCGGCTGAGGGGGCAGGCAATACCGGCTGACTAAACATTGTACCCGGGCATGCCCAGGTATTCACTGCCCCCTCAGCAGTAAATGGTGAAGCGCTCAGCCGGCAAGTGGTGCCCCCTCAGCCCGCATTCACTGTCCCCTCAGCCGGTAAATGGCTGCCCCCTCAGCCCGCATTCACTGTCCCCTCAGCCGGTAAATATAGGTCCGCTCTGCCGGTATTAGTTGCTTACCACGTGAATGATATCGATCTGCAAGACTAGATGAAGCCCCTAGTAGGCTCTCCCTATTCCCCAGCAAGTTCGAGGCTTGCGTTTCATTTCTGAAGCGGCAAGCCTTACCTTGCTTCAAAAATCATGAACTGACCCGCTGTCACGTCCCCACGGTCACAACGAACCGTAAGGGGTGAGGGGTCAATGATCCAAATCATGTGGATGACCATCCGTTCGAATGCCAACACCCGAATCAGCTCGAAGTCCATTTCGCCCGCTCCGTACGTGAGCCTGGTTCGCTTTAGTGTCTGCCCGCTCAGCCGGTAAAGCCATGCCCCTCAGCCGGTAATGCTATGTCTGCCCGATCAGCCGGTGACATGCTCAGCCGTGGATTTATGTCTGCCCTCTCAGCCGGTAAAGCCATGCCCCTCAGCCGGTAATGCTATGTCTGCCCGATCAGCCGGTGACATGCTCAGCCGTGGATTTATGTCTGCCCGCTCAGCCGGTAATGCCATGCCCCTCAGCCGGTAAAATGCATGCCCGCCCGCTCAGTCGATAAGACGCTCCGCCCCCAAAATAAGCCTGCCCGCTCAGCCGGCGAGCCTGCTTCCCCGCCCGCTCAGCCGGTGTTATTATCTGAGAAGAGCTTACAATTGACTGGCGATAAAGCATGCAAGACAATAGGCGACATTAGCATGGCTACGCTAATGACTCTAACATTAGTCGTGGCCAGGTAAAGTGTGTCGCCAAAGCGCTCGTGGATATGTCAGCAGCAGTGGTGTTGTGTACTCGCTGTTATCGGGGTCATTACAAGGGGAGGTGGCCATCGTGTATCAACACCCCCGTGGAGGCGGGAGAAACGGGGGAGGAGCGAGGTTCCTGATTGGACGCAACACGGGCTAGCCCCGCTTTGCGTCCAATCAGGAACCTCGCTCCTCTCCCGTTTCTCCCGCCTACTCAGGGGTGTTGATACACGATGGCCACCACCCCATTACAAGCGGACTATCCTTTTAACGAAATGACACAGATGTTCTGGAATTTTGTAGTCGAAGATGCATTTTTAGGAAATTGAGGATTCACAGGTTGGATCCCGCTGAAGGTAAAAAATTTCGCAAAGCTGCAAAACGATGGATAGTCGACGGTTACAAAAGAGCGTTGTTCACTGTGATATCTCTCTAATGAAATCGCCTTTCGATTTTTATGCCCTAAGGGCACATAGGTGCGGTTGCGGGCGCGGAACCCACATTTTGTATACGAATGTCCGCATGTGAAAACGCACTTGACATTTCATGAAAGCAGCTTCAAGCCCAAGAGCGCTGCGTAAGGTGGGTGGAGCAGGTTTTCATGCCATGAGGGCACGTAGGTGTGGTTTTAGGCATGAAAACCACATTTCGCAATTGGCTATCCGGATGTGAAAACGCACCTAAAATTTCATGAATGCAGCTTCAAGCCCAAGAGCGCTACTTAAGGTGGGTGGAGCATATAGTGGAGTCCACCAAGAGTGTCTCATTTACTTATCAATGAGAAGCGGTCGATTGGAGATTAATGAACAGGAAATTCGTTGCAGCACAACCGCTCTCGCTCAATCGGTATCGAGCGTGCTGGTGTGGGATTCATGCACATTGATCCCCAGCTGACCGCTTCTTATTGATAAGTAAATGAGACACTCTTGGTGGACTTCACTATATTTTCATGCCGTGAGGGCACATAGGTGTGGTTTCAGGCATGAAAACCACATTTCGCAATTGGCTATCCGGATGTGAAAACGCACCATGAAAAATTAGATAGCTGTGAAATATTTACGAGTATTTAACGAAATTTGAATTAGGGAGTTTCGCGTTGCTACAACGTGCGGAAAACCTAGCCACGGACCCAAGAAATTGATTTCATTTTTTTAACCGGTTAAAAACTGTCTTTGAAGATTCATTTTTAGGTGTGGTACAACCGATTGTATCACACCTAAATCCATAGAAATTAGGTGTGATACAACCGATTGTATCACACCTAAATCCATACAAATTAGGTGTGATACAATCGATTGTATCACACCTAAAAATGGGTCTTCAAAGATCGTTTTTAACCGGGTAAAAGAATGAAATTGATTACTTGTATCTGTGGCTAGGTTTTCCGCACGTTGTAGCAACGCGAAACTCCCTAATTCAAATTTCGTTAAATACTTATAAATATTTCACAGCTATCGATTTTTTCATGAACCCCTTCCTATGTAGCGCTGTTCGGCTTAAAGCTGCTTCCATGAAATTTTGAGTGCGTTTTCACATGCGGACATTCGTATGCAAAATGTGGGTTCCGCGCCCGCAACCGCACCTATGTGCCCTCAGGGCATAAAAACAGGCTCCGCCCATCCCGTGTAGCTCTGTTCGGATCGAAGCTGCGTTCATGAAATTTTGGGTGCGTTTTCACATCCGGATATTCAATAACTCAATGTGGTTTTCATGCCCGAAACTGCACCTATGTGCCTTCAGGGCAGTAATGGATGTTCACCCATTGAAAAAACAGTTGGTGTCATTGTCGTAGGAGAGTTGTTTTTGTCTGCTTTCGTGGAAAAACATTTATTTATTGCATTATTAGGTCTTGATATAGCATTGATCTAAAAATTCGTCCTTTATAGAATAAAAAATTACGAAATGAGGACCTCTTTCCCCCATGTCGTCGCCATCACTCAGGGTTGAGCAGGCCGTTGCGCCAACTTTGAGCGGAACTACGACCCCCCACACTTTGACCGAAATTTCTCGAAAATTTCCTAAATTTTTACGACCCCCTCGCGAGATTAGGAATTTCTTGAGCTTTCTGAGAGTCAAAAGATTGGAAAAAGTTCAAATTTGTGGTAAAATTCAGTCAAATCGTACGAGCCCCCCCCATTTTCTTGTTTTTTTTTCAGAATAATTTCCAATTATTTTACGACCCCCAGTTGCGCCAAGTCGCGTTCCTGCTCAACCCTGCCACCACTTTTTCCCAGGGGGGGGGGAGCTGAGCAAATCGCTTGACTTGGGTGGGTGGTCGGATCAATGTTGGGTTGTATCACACCTCGCCCCGTAGCCTGCTTCGAGCTCAACATTGGCAAGATGAGTGATGGTTTCCTATCACTAGCTCCGTTCTTCCCTTTGTTTTCAGCCATTTTCATTATTCAGGTCAGCTCGCATACATCGGTTGCAAATGACCGAAGTTACAAGCCTCGGACAACTCGTCCACCATGCTTCCGCAGCTCAATTTTTGAGGGGCCATAACTCCGTTCCCAGGGAGTCTTGTACGGTTCTAGAAACATCATTGGAGTCAGCGTGGGACCGCTTTCAAGATAGGCAGGAAAGCAGAAAAACGATTTTGGGGTTGGACTGTGCCTTTGATGATTTATGGTAATATCGTTCCCTTAACTGTAGCGAAGCAGTAGTCAAATGTAAAAGCAAAATGAGCTATGAACGGTGAAATTGTACATACAAATACAAATACTACCATCGCTGATTCGCTGAAGGTAAAAGAACAGAAGTTCATAAGTAGGGCGTTTCAATTGCAACTCACTTCGAAACGAAAAAAATTAGAGAGTGCTCTACACGAAATTTCGCAAAGTGGTAGAAATCCATGTTTTTCCGATAAAGTTTTCTTTAAGGAATCGCGGGCGATGGTTTGTCAAGTTATTGGTAATTCGGGGATATTAATCTATATCATTGTTAATCGGAAAATCGAGTTCATCCCGAAAAATTGGTTTTCTTTTGGAGTTTGGAGAGGTTTCGTCATGTCACATAATAGATATATACGCTGTGAGCCATAAATATACGAATACCCACTGTCGCGGGTATTGCTTTTAACCGTTCTCGGCCTAGACTCGATGAAACCTTTAAAACTTGAGCATGTCACATTGCATCACAAATCCTGCCTTACGCACACTCAAGCTTGAGTTTTGAATGTAGTTTTCTATTCACATTTTTTTCTGCAAACTGCTGTATTACATTGTGAAAAAAATAATTTCTTGCAGCATTCTCTCAAAAGCTAGGGATTCAGCGAAATTGGGCATTTTTATGAATATTCGTCTTTATAGAATTGTTCGACATAGTCTTTTTGAAAAATGCACTGTGGAGGCTCTGAAAGTTTTCAGATAATATATGAGCTTCTCCTATTTTCATAACTGTGGAAGCTGGAGACTTATCAGGCGCAGACTTGAATGAATTCATTACGAATTGTTTCCAAAAAAGTCATGAAGGGAACGATATTCGCTCAGTGTTCCTCATATGTTCTAAAGATTATTTGATAACAAACAAGTCGTGTTGGGTTCGAAATTGTATGTTCAGGAAATAGCCCTAATTTGACTTGGTACCGTGGAATCGTAAATGAGTTCTGTATTCAAATGCTGTGCGATCAAACTTCAAGCTTGATTGTGCGTAGAGTAGTACAGTATAACTTGTTGATGTTTCATCCACTTCTGTTGAAGGCAGTACCCACGGTGAATCTTGTTTTCGAGTTTTCAGTGTGAAGCACTACGCTGGCAGATGCTGGAGGGGATAGGTCGAAGAAAGCAGCGAAAACGGGCCGAAAATCGATAAGGGCAACCGCGTAGTGAAGATTTCGTTAGCCTTGTACGCCCGCTTAGCCCGCCTGCTTCCTTCTGACGAGCATTTGGCGCCGCGGACGTTTTCGATAGCTTATTGTTAAGCAACTCCGTCACGTCCGGCCTGTTCGATTCGCGCACATTTCGCCATTAGCGCGCGCTTGCGGAAACTAGCAGGCGCGTAAGCTCGTCACTTACATACGTTAGAAACCGCTGTTTTAGCTTATTCTGAGCGCTATTCTTCACTGTTTCCTTTTTGATCATTGACTCACGACCAAACAAGCCCATTTTTGAGTTCAACTCGAATAGGATATTCATCGTGAACACTGCCTTCAATCCAGAGTTGAGACGCGTTCGAAAACAGTGTCAGCGAAAATTAGTGTCCGTATATGTATGGAACTCGAGTAATGTAGTAGAGTGGACAAGTTCTCTCGTTTTCTACAGGTGAAAATGAAGCGCTCTGAAATGAGTCGTAGAAAGACGCTTTTGTTGCTAAGTATTCAACATTTTCTGTGAGGTGAACGGGGGCGATCGTACCTTAAACATTTTCCGTTTGCCGGCCAGACGAGGCGAAGTTCGGAAAATGTTGATGGATCTGGCTGATCCGTGTGCTGTTGTTTCTCGCTCCAGACTGTTATAGGTGGCGATCATATCGTAGGCCTCCATAACAAGACGATAGTCCCATAGGCTGGTCATGAAGCTGTCGTGATCGGTGAAGTTCGCCAAAGCTTCCTGAAAATACTCTAACCTGGGTAAGTTAGAAATTAGAGACCACATAATTCCGCACACCCTGTGCCATAATTGTTTTTCAGATATGATCGGCGCTGTTTTTCTCAGGACAGAAGTTGTTTAAAGGCAGCATACACGCTCGTAAACGTGATTGAGATAACTACGGAAATAGAATGGTATGGCTCATATTACAACGCCTACGCATTTTGAAGCGTCAAAAACGACCCACAATGCCGTTACAGGAGCAGCAAAATTGGCCCCGCCCGTATTTTCACGCCCCCTGTATTTGCGATTTTCCTGCAACGCAAGGTTACTGGGTCATCTTCATCGTCGGTACTGTTGGTGGACTGCCTGGCAAGTAAACCACACACGTCACTGACGGCGAAGTTGACCCAGAAACACTGCGTTGGAGGAAAAGGTCAAATACAGGGGGTGTGAAAATACGGGCGGGGCCAAACTTGCCACCCCTGTAACGGCGTTCTTGGTCGTTTTTGAGGCTTCGAAATGCGTAGGCATTATGTTGTAGGCCATGCGGTTTGATTCATCACACTGTTAATCCGACCACGTTTACGAGCGTGTATGCTGTCTTTAAAGTTTTAGATTCTTCAAAATCTATGGAAAACTCGGGAAGTTGGAAGCGTTAGTGTTTACTTGAGGGGTCAGGAAATGAGTCAGGATTTAAGATCTAGATTGGGCTATCTCTTCAAGCTATCTGGGAAACCAATTCGGATGACTCAAAGCATCTATAGAAGTCACACTCGCTTTGTTTCCTCTGGATCAGTCGCTTCGAATTCTTTTCATCCCTTTCTTTTTCGATCTAGCCACTTGTCCGCAGCGATCCGGAAGCCACTCCGTAGTTGCTGCTCTGCTCAACTTATTTTGCGAATGTCAAATCCACGACGGGCACCTCGCTAGTAAAAGACAGAGTAGTGTCTCAAAATTTTTTGATTTCAAAAGTAAAACATCCGAAGATGTAGACGTTTCTAAGCTCAGTTTAAATTCAAGAGAAACGGGATGAAATAGTTATTCTTCAGATACTTTCTTAAGTTTCCTACCACAGCTCCGTTTTCGCAAAACGGGTTAATTTAACTGAAGGATTCGGACTTAGCATTGTCAGAACCTACATCAACTGCCATATCCCATTCGTCTGCCGGTGCGCTCTCGTTTAGCTTGAAATGACTCCACGCCTGTTTCTTCGACATGCAAAATGTCACATTGGGCATTGTCATCGAGTCATTGAAAACGATGTTCATATCGGATTCTTTCGGTTCTTCGCAGTACTCGATCACCTGAAATTGAATGAGATTTGGCACTCACTGTCAGTGATTGAAAATTATTTTGTTTCATGCTACAGGATGCTTCAAAATTACAAAGACCAGATGGATGGTCCGCTTTGAAAGGCACCACACGCGAAGGAAAACGTGTTCTATTCCTTCATGTAATTTCTTCTTGTCTCTTCAGTGGAGAAAAATGCGAAAGAACTAAAAAACTCAATTTGTAGATGCATCACGGTAGAAAACAGTTAAGAAGAGCACTTGAATCTTGAGTCATAGCTCCTTTCGAGTTTTCCCGGGATAGAGGCTCTTTACACAGAGGGAGGAGTTGTCCCGTTTTCGAAGTTCGAAACGTCACGCTACTCAATTTAAGTGAATAGGATCCGAGTGGAATTAGAGCTGCAAAAGGCGGGACAAACTCCTCCTTCGTTATGTAGAGCCGCTATCCCGAGTTTTTCGATTCCCGCAAATGCTTCAGACAGTGGTTCGCGGTGGTCAGAGGCAAGCTAGATTTCCTTGTGGGGGTAATAGTGCTTTTGAATTGGCAGGACACAGGCTGCAAATTGTTGGTAGTTTCGGAATTAGAAACCATTCCATCCTTGTGCCTTGTTCATCGACTGACAAGGAAGGGTTGCTCACATCAGGTGGAGTTTCCGGATGCAATTTTAATATGTTGTAGTGGGAGGACAGTGCTCCCATATCTCATGCTCAGAATCTGCTAAATGCCTCGGGCAGTTCCTAGAAAGGTAAAAATCTGAACAAGGCCAGGACGGCTCGGCCGAAATGAGTAGGGCTAATTTAACGATCGAATTACCTTCAGATATGTTCAGAATAGATGTAGAAATGAATTTGTTGCTTTGATTTGGTTTAGATAAAAACTATGAATTGTTGCCTACACTCTGATTAATTCTGAACATACACAAAGGTAATCCAATCGTCAAAACAGCTCTACTCACATCGGCCGAGCTGTTCTGGCTTTGCTTTTTCAGGGATTGCCTGAGGTATTTAGCAGATTCTGAGTATGGGACATTGGAACACTGCTCCCCCCTAGAACATATTAAAATTGCATCCCGAAACTCCATCTGGTGTGGGCAACCCTCTCTGTAAGAAGGGAAGTGTTTTAAACAGTTCCGAAAAATTGCGGTCATGCCCATCCCTGTCTTCTCACGCAGTTGGTCATTTTGTGGGACTTGTCGGTCATGTCGTTTTGTAGTAATGTTTTGAACATGACAGGTTTTTTTGCGTCGCTAATGCGGCTGAAAGAAGCGCTGTAAAGTGGTCCCTCCCTCCCAGTTGATGCCTCTGCTGCGATTGATAGCCAGCATGTGTCTCGTAGTCGTAGGATTTGTCCAATTTAGGCGTCAGGTGTCCTGATATTAAACATCAGAAATCGCCTTCCTTACAATCATGTTCAATTCAGAAACGAAAATTTTCTCGTGTTACGAAGTGCCATGTTTGGATACTCGTAATTACTTTGAGAACTGGTTTTGAATGAAGCAAAATTAAAGGTCGGACATGTCAAATGACTGTAAATAATCCTTTTTTTCTAATAAAACAAGGTAATTTCTGTTGCGTACCATATTTACATTCATGGATACATAGAGTGACCGTTGTGAAGAACGAGAGTATTTTGCCGTAACATGGCGATCCACCAAATAAGGTATCACCGAGCAGTATTTCTTCGGATGGCGGGGTAAAAAAACGAAAGGTTGAAGCTGACTCGTAGGCAAAGAAACGCTGAAGAAATTGTTACAAGTACCCTGAAGCAGAATCTCCACAGTTCGGAACATCACTTTTAGAGTCAAGGATGGTGAGGTTATAAGGGATGGTTCCACTTGACAATTATGTGGAAATCTCAGACTTCATCTCCTAGTCTTGACTGTGCCTTTAAAGGCAGCATACACGCTCGCAAAAGTTGTGGAGATAACTACATTAGTGGGGTCGTGCGGGCCCTATAAGAGCCCTCAAGAAGTTGGAAGAGCTAAAAACGAGTTCAAATGACCGTATTTGAGCCGTATTGAGTCACAAAATCATCCTTTCTCCGCCCATCGATACGGGCTCCGCCCCTCAATACAAATGATCTGTGCTCGATTACGGTCATTTTGGCTCATTTCTACGCTTCTAACGTCGTAAGCGTTCCAGAAAGGGCCGTACGAGTACATTAGCGTCGTTATCCCAACAAATTTGTCGCTAGCTCCGCTATTTCAGCCAATGCGTTACACCTCGTCCACTTCTGTGCCAATATAGAACGAACCGTTATATCTTCATTTCAGTCGATTTTTTTCTAGTTTTTTCGTTATCTCTGAATATTACCAGCTTTAGACCTTCGATTCATTCCATAAAAATGATATCATTTTTGAGCGTGAATGCTGCCTTTAAAGGCATCGTTCGCGCTGGAAACCACTTTTCGTTTTTCGCGCTGAATTCAATGAATGAGCCCGGCAGACCACATCGGTAAACTTGTGCGCGTCAAAAACTAGGGGTTGCGAGGTTGGAAGGAGTCAAAGATGAGGATCCACCACCAGTTCTCACCAGTCATCTACCACTTTTTCATAGAATGTTGATGCGACCGTTGAAATAACATGAAAAACAGTTGCGGCACAGACTCCACATGCAGAAAACTTCAAAAATGACAGTGACGAGGTCTCCAAATGCAGAAAACTTCAAAAACGGTTTTGGCGCGGAATTCAAATTCAATTTATGTGTTTTTAGATTGACTTTCATCTAGAAATTAGGGTTTTTCATGCGCAATTTGGACATTTTCGTTCACTAGAGAGGCCGAGCTACACAGAAACATGAAAAAATTGTGTACGGTTTTCTGCGCGTACGATGCCTGTAGGGAACGCATTTCTGACACGGGTACCCAGAGCCAGATTAAGCACTTGAAGCACAAAATCAACTATATTGGAGTATGTAGAAAATGTAACCTATTCAGGATTTTGGCGAACTCGGAGTCCATGATTGGTTTTCCGCTACGAGTTTGCGTATCAGTATGACTCACAGAAAGCTTCTATACTGTTGTTCTCAACTGGCCCACCCTCATGCAGTACATCTCAGCCTTTGTTACTTGACAATCTTGGAAGTTCGCAGAGGCTTTCCGTAGCAATCGTGAAATACCCCCACGATTACTGCGGCTTATCATCACAAAGTAACCAATTATTAACTTTCCTGATTTTGCCTGATTTTTCAGAAAAGAGATCCCAGAACGACAAGAAAATAGAAGTAGGAAAAGGTCAAGACTTGCACACCCATGTTACCAACCAAGAATAACAAAATCAGTTTAGTACAAAGTTACGGATGGATCGAAAAGGCGACAAAAAACTCTTACGATCAAGTTTTTGAATTCTTCGTCGGCTCGGTGTATTTTTCCACAACCTGCGTCTCCATGAGTCAATGCCTGCGGTGCGCAGTCCCTATATCTTTTCGCAATCTGCATTTCCGGCCGCGGCGCGATACTGTTATCATGCACACCTGGCTATTACCCTAAAATGTCCTTGCTGCTTTTCCGGCATCCTTATGGTGAACGAGCACTAATCAGATAAGTTTTTTTTTGCGATTTTTATGAACCCTAAAAGACAGAATTCAGTGTAGAAATGAATTGTTACCCCTTGCAATCGAACTGGGTATAACATTAGCCGGAACATGAAGAACACAAAAAAATAGTTCAAGACGCGATATTTTCATATTATTGAAAATTGTGTATACATTTCTTGTTATCCAGTTAGAGAAAGTGAGTGGTTCAATCGTGAATGAATATTCTGGTCGTTCTCTTACTGAAGAAGACGTAAGCGAATAATAGGGGCTTACCAAGTCGACGACGTCCTTGATGGTGAGGCAGGCCAGAAACGCGACGATAAATATGAAGGCCCATTTTCGTGCCCTTTCACCGAACATCGCTTCCCGGCATGAGTTGATCTTCGTCTTTTTCTCCGGCGGACTGTTATAGTCTGCCACTCGACTCATCCTGTAATATAAACCGAATATTGAAAAATTTCAGTACTGAGGCTTTTAAGGATAATGGGGACAAAACAATTGGTGGAAGAATCTATTCTTAGCCTGTTAGTCTGTTTGTCCTAGTGGGAGTTCAACTTTCTTACGAATTCTCTAAGTGGGCTTGTTTGTTCCAAATTCCTTACCAAAGCAGTGTTTCACAGTTCGTTACGGACTTAGGGGCGTATGTATTGCTCACTCTCTCCCCATCTCTCTCTTTCTTTTTCTCTTTATCTTTCTGTTTCTCTTTCGGTGTCTGTTTCTCTTACTCTTTCGGTGTCTCTTTCTCTTACTCTTTCTCCTCTTTCTCTTTCTTCCCTATCTCTCTAACACTATCTTAGTGCTACAGAACAATAGCGGTCGTAGGATTGGGTCAGAAGGGGCAGGAGACGCGTTTATGTGTCTTTAGCTTCTTTTTCAAAAACTCGATCAATCAAGATCCTTCTCGGGTCAAATTTCTTTTCAAAGCATTGGCAAGAAGAGGTATTCAACAGTATAGTGATGGCTAGGGTTCATAATCAAGCAAGAACTTGTAGGTGAAATTTTTCGCGTGCCAAACAGTAAAGAAATTCATCAGGCACAGCGCTATATGAAGTGCATGGAGATCTGGAAATTACATTCAGAAGTTTCTGTTCAGGTCTAGGTCTTAGCAAGCATTATATTGTTTAATAGCTCCCTTCACCTGGATCCTAAATTTTTCCGAGACCTGGAAATTTTAGCTTGGAAGGAAGAATTTTAGCTTTATTATAGAAAGGCTCGGTAACGCGTCCATGCGCGCCTTTTGACCAAATCCTACGAGCGTTAGCGTAGGTAACGGTAGGAATAACGCCGGTTAGCAGCCGCCATCTAACGCCTACATCGCTTGAGTGAGTCCGGGCGAAGCAAGTAGCGAAGCGGTCGATTAAGCCAAATATAGTAGTGATAAAGAGAAATTGACATGACAAGTCCGATAGGCTTTATTTCGACCGGCTCAAAATGAGCGAAAAAGGCTATACTTGACCCTTCATGAAATGAAACACAGAAGGAATTGAACACGCATTGAAAATGGCTATGAATGTCGAGGAAAAGGAAAACGATGAGCTATAGAGAGGAAATCAGAATTGCAAAATATGCAGTGCATGGGGTCTGGATCGAACCTGGGACCATAATGGCATCATGTAAGGGTCCTGCACCATCGGTGTCGCCGTAGAACACTACTCTCAAGTTGTCTTCAGTAGCAGTTGTAAAGACTTTCGGATGTCACAGCACGGTTCATTAACTATCTAGGCGGCTATTGTTGTGTATATTTACTAGCTCACATGGACCTGTAAGTGTGAGTTCGGATTTCTTACAGAAGGGTTGGGATTTGACATAATCGTCTCCTTGTAAAAGAGATCAGGTGAATTCCAACAAACTTATTTGCCAGGAAAAAGAGGTGATTGCCCATGAAATGTAGTGATAGTTTTTGTATCTGTGCGTAAAGTCTGAATTCCTGGTCGCAAGTATCAAAACCAACATCTCTACGAGTCAGGGCTGTGCGAGTTATGGCGACACACTACGTTTTGCCAATTTCACTACATATTAGATCCTACAGAATCCTACATATTTGCAGCTTTTGGACTGGCTACCTCAGTTTTATTTAGCTTAGGGGCCAGAGATTTAAAGACCCTTCTCTGAAGCTGATATCCATTTCTAGGGCCAAAATAGATGTGATCTCTCCGGTTTCGTGACATCCTTTTGCTCTAGAGATTCATACCTAGGTTTCCAATTTGGTTATCTGTGAAGCCATCTAAGCCTACAGCTCTTGGGGGTATCCTCTTAGTTAGCGTGTCGTAGGTCAAGCAGACCGTTGTCGTATACCCCGACGGAGCTAATTTCCTTTTCGCAGGGTCAAGCGGTTGCTGTCCCGCGGGACAACGAGTGGGACGTGAAAATTCCGAAAATGAAATTGGTTTTTTGGAAGGGGGTGAAGTTTTTGGTCGAAATTGAAAATCACCTCCAGATGCTCGTGCTTGTCAATAGGATAAAGAGGGGAGTGGTTATAAAAACTTGGAATAATAAAGCGAAACCTAAGGAAATTTCAGTTTTTTTTCCTGAAGATATTCAGTCTCGAAATTGTCGAAAAAAATCGTCTTGAAAGGGGACATGATTTTTTTAGCATTTTACGGGAATTACGATCACCAAGGGAAGGGGACATAACCGGGTCGAGGTTCGGGACAACGTTCTGCCTGACCCTGCTCTCCCAGTTGACCGAATTTCTTGGAAAATGTCGAAAACTTTAACGTGGCCGTCGGCGAAAATTTTTCAATAGTGTTGGGATCGAAGAATTCCGAGAAAAAATTGAAGGTTATCACAATTTCCAATTTTTCTGATAAGCTCGCAGTGTTTCTAATTCTCGGTCAAAAATTCTTCTTTACACCCTCTTCAAACTCACAATTTTTGAAAAATTTCACGTCCTCCTCAGTTGCCCCACGGGAGAGTAACCGCTTAACTCTGGTGTGCCAGCTGGGACAACATTTTTAGCAAGCAAAGGATTGGTTATGTCGGAAATTCTTTCATTTCGCGGAACGGGGCACAAATATTTGGGGGAAGATAGAATCATTTTTAAGTTTCGTAGATATTTGTTCTCCGAGAAGTTGGCTCGACATGTTTCCAGTTGAAAGTGGAACAAAAGTTTCTGTGACTGTACAATGAAAAAGACAAGGAAATGCGAATTAATTCAAGTATGCATATAAAGTAATGGAATACCTCGCGAAAATGTTTCACAATGACTGGAAAACTAGCTTAGCCCGTGAAACCCTTTCTGTTCATAGCCCGTCGAATGTCGTTGAATTCTGGGCATTTCCAAAGAGCTCTCGGTTTGGATCGATGACCAGTTCAGGGTGTGGGTCATGGCACAATACAACTGTCGATAACTATGCTAAGACAAGAAACCGCTCGCTACTGGCGAACTTCGAAATGCAGAGCTCTTTAGGAACGCCACAGAATTCAGACCTCCAGCTGTTGGTTGGACCATATGGGTTCCATGTGTTCTTGTTTCTAACCCCTAGTCCCATCAGTATACGCCTTACGTCCTCTTGCCCCGTAATTTCGAGCGTGGGAAGTCCTTCAAGTTGATTGTTAGTCCAAGAGAAGATGGCAGTTTGTGAATTTTTTTTGGTGGCGGTTTGGAGAGGAACAATGTGCGCAATGGTTCTTGTAAGGCAATTGGTCGTCGAATGATTTGTTCTTGAGTGGTCTGAGGGTCGTGGCTAAAAGAAGTGCCGGCGGTCGGACGACGTTTTCTACTGTATTGAATCGGTAATCAGCCGCAATGCGCATAGACAACGAAAGACCAGTCACAACCACAACACTTTACAAAATGTCACTGTTTTCAACACTGTGAACAATGGGCGTAATTGTGTTGGACTCTGAAGTGGGTTTTGACTCGGCCAACTATGCCCCCGCACATAAATACCAGTACCAATGTATTAGCATCTGGGAAAGTGACTCAGATGTAGGGGTTGGAATCTTTTTATGAATAATAGTGTCAAAAACAAGACGGCGCATTAAAGTAGACCTTCATTTGAACTTACCTTGGTGGAGGCGGCATACCGCAATCGTTTCGTGGTTCAATGCGCGTGTGTTCAGCCGAAGAATGGGTGCAGACAAATTTAGCCTTGACTGTCGAGAAGACCCTCCCTTTCTCGATGCATAGGGTTTTTTGGCATTACCAATGAACCAACGGCAGAATAATAGTCGTGTAGTGGAGCCTGTGTGTCTCCAGCACTTCGACTGTTTCCTTGCCAAGTTGAGTATTGTAAAGATATAATTTACTTATCCAGCTTTTCAAGACTAAAAATGACATTTTTAGTGTGAGAACCCTAAATCTCCCGCAATCGACACTGTGTTGAAAGACATTTATCTGTCTAACGTCATAAAAACCTTTTTTTATCGTTACGGAATGATCTGTTAGATCTGGCGATAACTCCTTTCATAGTTGACGGCCTTCATTCGATGATTCTCAGCCGTGGTTTCTTAAGCATGTGGATATTCGTAAGTCTCTTGTTGGGTTCCTTCCTGAAAGTTCGCTTCTCATTCCCATAATCATGACCCCAGAAGGCGACTTCTAAATGAGGTCATAGTCACGCTAAAAGTAGACAGACTTCGAATGCTACCGGGGTGTGCACTTTGTTTTCTAGGTTTTTTCTCCTTTTTCGACGAAAAAGTCAATATTTAAACAAAAACGAAAATTTTCGAAAAGTTCGGGTTTTTGGTCTAGAACTCGTAGTTGTTTGCGAAGTTTCGCGTGCTCATTTGCGATCTATCCCATGATGCCAACATACGTCTCTAGCTTTGAAGCAATGGGTTGTCGACCATTGTCCAGCGCGCGCATCGATGCGCGACTGTATTGTTTCTTCCAAAACTCTGAATAGAAGGTGATCTATAGACAACTTGATTCTGAAACGGGTGGCCGCGTCGCGGCAACTGCTAGCAATTAGCACAGAAGGACCAAGCTACTGTTCAGACGCGACAATTAGCTTTGGAATCGAGCGCCACAGCATGAAAAATGCGTTCTGCATCTAGCTGATTTAGAATAATCCGACCTCTTTGCACAAATTTTGTTTCAATCCAAATCAATCGGTGAAGTTCTGAATTCCATTAGACTGAATTTTACGTGAAAATATGGACGACCTCCCAGACCATAGTTTGGAAAAAAATGAGTAAGGTTAGTGGTGCGATGTTGTTTCCAAAGAGAGAAGACAAATCTTCAGTACTAAAAGTTATGTTTTTTAGATTTTTCTGCGAGTTTAGGAACTGAAAGTTTTTAGATTTTTGATTCTTTCCACTTTAAAAATTTTCACACCATTCTCCTTATGGAAAACGTGTGTAGTCTGTCTCGCAGGAAATAAGCGCGGCGGAGCTGAGCGAGTAGACGCGGGCGGTCGTACTGCTTGTTTAAAAACAGGTCGTGAGCCACCCGGAATTGTTGTTCCTTTCAACTTCCAATATTGGGTTAATGCAAAGGTTTCCGGGCTTTTTCACGACTTTGAATAAAAAATCATTTATTTCAAAAACAAACAATTCTCACCCAACAAAATATTTTTCGTCACATTCAAGGATCCTTCGCCACCGATTGGGCAGCTCATGAAATCCCGATGCGTAGAACTCTCGCTGTTTCGAGTCGAAGTATTCTTCTAAGGCCATTTTGACTTCGTCATCGTAGTGAACTGTTTCCCATCCAGGAAGTGCTGCATTGAGCGGAACAGATGGTAGTCGGAAAGGGCAAGATCTGGGCTATATGGAGAGTGAGGAAGAACTTTCCAGCCCAGGTCCAGTCGCCCTAGGATGAACACTGTTCGCCTTCTTCACGACAATGCTCGGCCACACGTATCTCGGATAACCCGACAGAAATTGCTGGACCTAGGCTGGGACGTTCTTTCTCACCCTCCATATAGCCCAGATCTTGCCCCTTCCGGCCACCATCTGTTCCGCTCAATGCAGCACTTCTTGGATGGAAAACAATTCACTAACGATACGAAGACAAAATCGCCTTAGAAGAATACTTTGACTTGAAACAGCCAGAGTTCTTCGCACCGGGAATCCATGATCTGCCCAATCGGTGGCGAAGGATCCTTGAACGTGATGGGAATTATTTTGTTGGGTGAGCCTTGTTTGTTTTTGAAATAAACGTTTTTTATTCAAAGGCGCAGAAAGTCCGGAAGCTTTCGCATCAACCTAATATGTATCTATCGTGGTGGCGGCTAGTAGAATAAGTTTAAACAATGCCAGATGAGTCTTTGTGAGGCCACGAAAATGGTTTTTTTGGTGATTTGTGGTATCCTATAAAGCCCGCCACTGCCCTACCTAACTTCCAAGAGAGACCTGATACGATAGCGCACCTCCATGGAAATTCCTTATACTTTCACTGCGAGCGACAAGAACACTGAGCATTAGACTTAATGTTTTCTTGTCGCTTTAGGTCACTAACGCTGTGAATCGCGCATCATGGGAAGTATGCTGGTGGTGGCATTTTTTGCATTTCCATATAATCTTTATAATCTGCAAAAGATAAACTTCTCGTTTTTTCAAGCCGCTTTGTTGTACCTCTTCTCTGATGTCTGGGGGCAGTAGCCTTGCTGTTGACTGTGCCAGCGCTCGCGTCGCGGCACATATTGAATAATTTCCTAGAAAGAGGTCGTTTATACTTCCGCCGCCAAGCGGCGCGGCGGAGTGCATTTCTGTAATATTGATCACGCGGCGCGGCACGATCGATATTGTAGGATTGCGTTTCGCCGCGCCGCGTGGCGGCGGAATTATAAACGACCCCAAAGAGAAGGCACTCGGCTGATGTGCCTCGTTTTTTCATAGTAAATTAGACGAATCGTGGCGCGACCGATCCACTGACCGCAGGTAGGCTACCATATACGAACATCCGAAAATGTTTGGAATCTGCATAGATAATTCTTTCCTTTGAAGCACTGGGCTTACTTTCGAGATTTGCTTATAGGGTTGACGCAATCAACTGACTTTGCCAAAATTGGCCTGAAAATGATGAGGTTAAGGTTTTATAAGTCTAGGGCAAAGCTCACAGGGTGAACTTGACCGAGGATGGGATTGCAGCAATGTGCTCTCAGGGGTGGGCAGTGGGGTTATTCGGTCACTATGCGAGAAGTTGAGAGAATTTTTTTCAAATTTTATTCAAAAATAATTTGAGAGTAGACACGAATTAATCATGGAGGGCCGTGAAACCAGATCGAACGCTTATTATTTTGAGCCCTTCATACGATTCACTCCTTTAAATATAAAATTTTCAGTTTCACACAGAATCTGTCTGCGGTGTTGTCTGATCCAGGCCGTTCGCGGTCCGAGGTGAACACGTTCTTCACTCGACATTGGGGCGATTCGTTCGTGCCTCCCTCGACCATCTCTCGATCGACCCTCATTCCGCCGATTTCAGACAAACAATTCGTTGTTCATGCGAAGAACACCGACGGGGTAGGCCATAATCGAGTGAGCTTGCCAATTTGTGAGAAAGTTTCCAACATTTGATCCTAGATCTACAAGCGGTATCATGCCACCAAGAGGGCCTTGGCTTCCCTACAACAGCCTTCCTCCTGTGGTGGAGTGGGCGACGCAGACGATCTTCCCATGGTAAGTGCTGATGTTCCTTATACTATGCCCCTAATGCATACCTTATTAATAGCCTTATCAGTGCAGGGTGGTTTGGCTTTGTTCCTTGTTGCGCATTGTGGCCTGTGATTGTATTGACTTGATACTGACTAAGTGATTGCGGCGGCGATTTTGTTGTAATACCCGGAAACTCGTTTTCGTACGGGGGAAATTGTTAGCCTGTTGTCACCACCCGGGTCGAAACCGCATTGTCTCAGAGTAGCTTTCAAGAAAAAAATTGGTGAAAGGGTTCTTCATTTTTTTTTAAAATTTCTCGGCCACGCCGTAAAAATCTCAATGATGAGGCCTGTAGCGTTCAAAATGGATCAAGAAGTGACAACACATATCATTAGATTCGTACTAATGAGCAGGCCTGTACGTTATAAAGTTAACGTGTCGACGCGCTTATTTTTCACAAAAAATAGCGCTTAACGAATTTACGAGAAATATTCAAAATTAGCGCCTGCCTCTGCTACAGAGCCATCACACAGTAGAGTTATAAGAGTTGTGGGCGAGTGGACACATCTACAGGGTGCCTATTAAATAACCCTGTGTCTGATTCCGTGGTGCCGTTATGTGTTGAAACCGTGTACGCGTATTTAATGCGCACCCTGTACACTGCGTTTCATATCTATAGGTCCACCTATGAATTCTGTAATTTTGTGCTTCGCTCTAACTCAGATGTTCTGCAGTGGTCACCTACGAAATCAGCGTCCTCGAAAACCTCTATGAAGAACCGTAGATTCGAATTCAGGTTTGGTACAATTGTTTTAGAGCTCGAAGATTGAAAAACACCTGTTTCAAAACTATAGGTCCACTAAATGAAATCAAAGTTTTATTGCGACAACCAACAAAAATCAACGATCTAGTAACTTGTCGGTTCTCCTTGATTCAAAATAACCTCAACTAATCGCTTCGGCATGCTCTGGACCAGATTTTTGATCGCTGTGGGTTCCACTGATACCCAGGCGTTGGCGATCGACTCCTTCAGCTCGTCGATTGTGGCGTACTGATTAGCGTCACTGTAAATCTTGTGCACAATGATGGCCCAGAGGTTCTCCATAGGAATGAGATCAGGTGAACACGCAGGCCAACCGAGAACCTCTATTTCGCTCCTTGCAAGCCATGCTGACGTAGCAAGGATAGCAGCGTTGTCGTCGATGCCATCGAATAAACGGCAGAAGACGATCCTCCGTAACCTTCTGGTAGTCTTCGGAGTCCATACGTCACGAAACGAATGCGAGCTCGAGTTGACCAGATTCAAATAATGCACCCCAGACCATGAGCGATCCACCACCGAAGTTGCGTCGAGAGAAGACACGCGGTGGCTTCCGTAGATCACGCCAGTAATCTCTTTCACCATCCGTTCCGTCCAGGTTGAACTTTTTATCGTCGCTCCAGGTCACCTGAAGCGTTTGGAATAATTGGGGCCACGGAGCAGCGTATGAGCAAAAACGCCTTACCTTTGACCAATCCCTTGTGATAATTTGGGTAGCAAACTGGAGGCGGATCGCCTTGTGCCGTTCCGTCAGTCTTGGCACACGCTTCATTGATTCTCTACTGAGGCTTTCTTGCGACTGAACTGCCCTCCCAACCGTACTTTTACTCGTCAAAAGCGAAAGTTCGCTTCGCAAGCTGTTGAGGCTTATCGTGGAGTTCAATGGAAGGTGTCCGATTCTTCTTTCATCATGCTCCGAAAGCAGCCTCGGACGCCCTCCAGGATTCTTCTTCCGATATTTCTCAGGATTTCGTAGGTGCTTGTTGATACAATTGTGCGATCGTCCAAGATGCTCCAAAATCCTCCTTCTCGACCATCCAGCCGCGTTGAGCGCTTCCGTTTGAGATTATTCATCCGAAGACGGGCGATTTCCACGAGGCAGACCAAGCACGACATTGAGGGAGTCCGTATATAACCCCTGTTTTCCAGTCTCATTTGTACTAGCAAAGAAACGGGAATTTTCCTTCGATGAGCCTATAGTTTTGAAACGGTCACAATGCTGTCTATCATTCACGGAAACCTAATAAGTAATCATGGACGGCTAGGAGGATTTCTATCGGAGTTTTGAAAGGTGAAGATCCCGATGGTAACGCCTACAGACCACCAAAATGTACGGCGAGCCCTGAAATTCGAAATTCCTGGGTGGACCTATAGTTATGAAACGCAGTGTATAAGGATGTTTAGAAGGTTAGGAATGCAAAAGCTTATAGCCCCAATTCTGAAAAGGTTTGAATTAGAGAAACATCGATTTGTGAGAGATTTCGATGTTTTTTGGAATCTGTAGGGCTTGGGATAAATCGTAACTGCTTCAGAGTTTTTGAAATTCTCGAAAATTTGCTAGTGATTAGATGCAAGTAACACATGGGGGTTGTAAAAGCTCCCAATGCTTTGAGCCGAATCCTCGCCAAGAAAAGTTTATCGGTGACTTCTGCTTTGCATGAGACAGAATGATTATTTGCGGTAACTGAACTAGAAGGCTTCGGTGGATGTGTTCGTCCATTGAGGTTGAGTTAACAACACTTTGTCAACTTACTTCACTGATGCTGCAGCAATATCGTGCAAATATTGCGCGTCTACAACCTTATGTTTTTTCTTGCATCACGCATCATTGTAAGGTGCCATTGCTTGGGGGCTGTCGTAGGTAGCCGTGCCACAAGTCGGGAAGTATTTTTTGGACAAGAGGTCAACCCAAGACTGAATTGAACACGGGTTTTGCCGTAAAGAGTTCCTAACGGCTACAAACTTGGAGGATGTACACTACGAGAAATATTTCTCAGCTAGTTGATATTAATGACATCTTTCACAATGGATTTCGTTTCCGAGTTTTCCTTATATTATGGAAGCTTTGGAACTCTGTATAACAGATCATTGGTTGATCAGATACTTTCTTCTCTCATATGGTTGACCGACTAGGGCTTGCCATACATTTCCGGAGGGCTTTTACCAAACCGTGTTATGATAGTTGTTGGATACAGACAGCATTGATAATCCGCTTCCCAAATCCCCTCAATGCCTCAGGGCTCTGCAGAAGATTTCCAAAAGTGGGCATTTTCATAGCTTTGCGTAGTGAAAAGTGGTACACGAATGGCAATTTTTAAGGTGCTCAAAAATTGTCTCCGATTGAGCTGAAAACTTTTTATTGGGGGTTATGTTGGGTGCTGATTACGAATCTGAGGCCCGTTTGTCAATATCTGAAAAAATTTTGTCTGATTTGGTGCCAAGCCTAAAAACGGGGGGAAATTTTGCTGGCCAAACGCAACTTTTGTCGATTTCGAAAAGGCTACGATGAAATCGTCTCAAAACTTCTACATATGGATGATCTGGACTGCCTAACACAAATCTGTGGTGGGTTTATCGATTTTCTTTGGATTACGGTATGTAACGGTGGGTATGCGGTGGCTCGGTCAAAGTCTCAGAATTGACTCGAAATTTCTCTGTGGTTGTTACATATTTGGGGCGCTGAACACGAATGTGGGGTCCATTTTTCGATTTTCGAAATTTTAAGGTAAGCAACGCCAGTTAAAAGGAGTTATGCCCACCGTAACCTACAGTAACCCCAAGCCATGCGAGGAATAGACCCAAGATTCGGGTTCAGCGCCCTGACTGACTCCCAGTTGGAAGTATTGAGCCGAATCCGACTTTGTGAAGCAATGAAAATGCCATTTTTTGGAATCCCTGCAGCCATTTAGGGAATTCCAAGCACGGGTCATTTATGTACTGTCACAGACCTACAGCAACGACAACATGGTTTTCCGAATCTCCGCGAGAAGTTGAAAGCAGTCCCTAGTGAGTGTCAGATATCTGTCCGATATTGGTGGAGCGGCCGCCTTTTTCTCTCACTTAAAGCCTCTTCAAAGGCAGGGCCCGCGATAAAAACGATATCTTAGGTTTTTTCCTAAAAATGTAGATTTGGTCATCACCAAAGTAAAAGTAAATGAAAAAAAGGAAAATTTACGAGAAGAACGTTCAAAAGCAGGTTTGAACGACTAATTACAGGTAGTCCACACGCCCCCCCCCCCCCAGTTAACGAGATTTTCATGAATGCTTGTTTAAAGCCTAGTTTTCTCGGATGAGTCCGGGCGGAGTAAGCAGCGGAGCGGTCGATCATGGCAAAATATAACAGTGATAAGGCGATTTTGACAGGATAAGCCCGATACGCCTTACTTCGACCGGCTCGAGATGAGGGAGCTAGGCTATATCTGTATTTTGTTTGGTTATAAAGTAGTCAGTGGTCTCTGGAAGTGCTCAGAAGTTTCTTAAAAAACAGAATAAAAGATTTAATAACAGGCATTTATAGAAATCTCGATAATCGGAAGCGGGCGGACACCAAACAATAACTTGTTCTTGAGCGTTTTTTCTTCAACTTTTCACTTATTTTCTTTTTTTGATGGTCAGTTCTACATAATGAGGCTAGCACAACAACCGTTTTTATCGCGTACCCTGCCTTTAACTTCAGAACGGTGGATTTTTGAGGCTCCAAACTTGTTTGGTCCACAGGGAAGCAAATTGGCTTTGATCGCGAACGGTGCCTTTAAGATTCCAATCGTCTTAGTCTTTTACAGCCAGCAAAATTATGCGTCACACGCCTATCGTGCGAGCACATTTCGTCACTTGTTCCTTATAGGATTGCTGTCGTGAGTGCAACTCGAGAGACAACCGGTAGTTGCCGCTCCACCAACAGAGTACACGCAGGAAACCATACTCGATCTTTTCATGTTTTTGAGTGGTACAGGCCATAAAACGGCCAAAGTCTCACCGTCGACTGCGTACCACGCGCTGCGCGACCGCACGCGCGTCGGAAGCAGACGAGTTTTGGCCGCCGCGCGACGAGTTCCGGCCGCCGCGCGACGTTTCGGCCTCCGCGCGGCTGCCGAAACTCGTCGCGCGGCGGCCAAAACTCGTCTGCTTCCGACGCGCGTGCGGTCGCGCAGCGCGTGGTACGCAGTCGACGGTGAGACTTTGGCCGTTTTATGGCCTGTATACCCCTCAGGTAAATCAAAATGTCAAGAGAATCGCTCAAAACTCCCCACATGAAGCAAACAGTGAAAAGTATAGTTGTGCCCGAGTGAGACCGAATAATCCGATCAATAAAATGAACGGAATGGGTTTAGCTGTATGTGGTTTCGAGACACCAGGTAAGGGGCTTCCCAAGAGTTGTGGCAGTGCTGAATTTCTCGCATTCGCAGGACCACAATTGCCAATTCTCTGAATGAGGTCGAATATTTGATCCCGTTAGGATCTTTGACAATTGTGATTTTGTGAATGCGAAAAAATCGGCTCTTCTGTCATTTAGGGGGAGGTCTCCCTCTACTTGGTGTCTCAAAACAAAAGGCAACTTAACCCATTCCGACACTGAGCCAAAAAGTGATTGATCGGATTATTCTATCACAGTCCGACTAGTTCTACCCGGGAAGCTCCACGCGCAGGCAGTCGAGGTCATTAACTTTGCATTCGGGCCTAACACCGCCTGGATGACGACTATCCACCTCTGGTTCATACGCTTCCGTTCTGGAGATATGTTTCTGAACGGTCGGCCATAAAAGCTCGGTGACCAGCTACTCTTGCCAACGTACCAGGAACGTTCTATATCTGGCTCTCATGATATGGCACAGCGACTCGGTTGTGGACACATCTCACTGAAGTGAGTTGTCATGTCAAATTGTTTTTGATTTAGATTTTCCGTGCCCTCTCCATCTGCAACAAGCAATTCATAGCATATTATCTTCTCAGCTTGCCGGGTAGGGCTGAATTCCTCAGCGAAATCGTGGCTGTTGGTGAGTCGTGGATACATCATGACAACCAATCCCGACGGCTCCCAAAAAATCGTTTTCCTGTTCTGACCTAACTTGACCAACGGTGGCAAAAAGATTCTGCTCTGTTGTTTCCGGAACTCGCTGGGCTTGCCTTACCATTCATATACAGTGCGGCGCAAAATTATAGGTTCACCCTAGTTTTCGCATTCAGTAGTCCAACCCTCATAGTTTGCAACACGTTTACAGTACCGTTGGATTCAGGAGTGCTGAAAATCCTTCTGGTCAATGTTCCAGAGTACTGCTTGTTTTGGGAAAAAGTGCCCATGAGCGGTGCAAAAATATAGGTCCACCCCGATCTTTCTCACTTCCACGAATTTTCCCGTCTAAAGTTGGGTATAAGTTTGTCACCTGGTGATATAGAGACAGTATCTACCATTGTTCCAAGTTATGACGGGGGGATCAAGCTTTCTGCGGCTGAGCAGGCCCAGATGGACGCCTTACACGAAGCACGTATGCTCAACAGAAGGAATGTCTCGCAACTGCATCAGTAGATACTTGAAGAGTCCGACGCAGTACAAGAAGAAGAAGCACGTTGTTTGACCGAAGAGGCTTCCAAGGCGCGAGGAGACTCATATTGCCCTTGAAGTTCTGAGCAGTATGCCGTCCGCGAAGTTTGGAGGAATTTGGGTCTTGCGGCCTCAAAATGGCCAGTACACCGGTCTCTCCACCGCCACCCGTACATCATCCGTGAAGTTATGAGACCTACACTCTGCCTAACATCCCTTCACAAGTCAGCGAGGATGCGTTTTGCTCGTACCAGCATGGCCACAAAATGGAAAGAATTGCGTGGCCGCAGCCCTGATCTAGGAGTTCGAAAACATACTACTTCTGCGGTCCAGGTCGTATTTCCTGATGAGAAAAAATAGAATTCGGATGGCCACGATTGTAGAACAATGATTGTAGAACTAGAGGGATTTGCGAAAAGACAGATGGTTATTCTAAAAGCGCAACTTTGCATGCGGAAGTCTGATGGTCTGGGCTGTTTTCTGTGGCTACGTATGGGTTGCACTTGACTTCGTTTCGTGCAGAATGAACAGCCTAGAATACCAGAAGGTGCTTCGTGACCATCTACCGTCATATCTTAGAAGACATCGGTGACTAGAACAGCTTTTCCAACATAACAACGCGTCATTCCACACGTTGCAATCAACTTCTGCATGGCTAGAGGCGCACAACGTGACCGTTCCGAGATGACACGCATTCTCTCCGGATCTGAATTCAATGGTGGACTTGTGGGGAAGTCTTGTACGTAAGGTAAGTAGAAATGACACCATCTACTCCTTAATTTCTGATCTGAAGGTTGCCACTCTAGTGCATGGGCGAGTTTAGACCAAACAGTAATCGGTATTCTTGTTACAAGTAATCCTCATATAATTTTTATTTTGAGTAAAGAAAGGAGGCGCCATCAACTATTACGTGTGTTTCATTTGCTGTTGAAGTTTGTATAAATGATTATTTTCCTAGGTGGACCTATACTTTTGCACCTCTTAAAGGCGTTGATCACGATGAAAAACGTTATCGAAAAAACTACAAAAATCAGCTTAGATCAGGAACAGCTGAAAAACTATGAAGGTAGCGCGGTGAAAAACGGGCTAGAATTAGTTTTTTTTTTCTTTGCTTCCGATTATCGAGATTTCTATAAATGCCTGTTATTAAATCTTTTATTCTGTTTTTTAAGAAATTTCTTTTTGAGGCCCAAAGATGCTAGTTCGTGCACATGTGCATAGCGCCGAAGAAAAAGATCGCAGTCTCATGCCGAGCAGTCAAAAATCATCGACATTCAGAGGAAGAATAAATGCGAATTTACCTAATAAAAACAGTTGAACAATGAAAGCAAGCACTTCAGTCAATGTTTTTGACTAGATGTGTACATAAATCCGAAGGTTCATCGATTGAAATTCAATTTAAAGCCAGCTGATGTTCTTGATATAAGAGGTCATCGATGCCGATGATGTGGAGTGCAGTGATATACGTACACCATCAAAACACAAAAAAGTTCAGGCTTCAAATTTCGCTCAAAACCGTGGTTTTTTCGCGATTTTTCCTCATAGGTCCTACTACTCGAGACCCAGAAAATGGTTTAGAGAGAAAAAGACGACAAGCGTATTTGATCGCGACCACTGCCTTTAAGGTGGACACTTTTTCCTAAAACAAGCAGTGCCTCTTAACAAATAAATTGATTGTTCTGGAACATTGTCTACAAGGGTTTAAATCCCTCCTGAATCCTACACGATTTTTGGATTTTTTTTAAGATGCTTCGGTGAAGATTTACCGAGCAGTTGAGTGAGAGCGGCGCTGCGGCTTCGGTGGTGCAGTGCGATAAGGCGCTCCCACGGAAAGGGAATATGCTGGTTCAATCTCGCCCGGAGCCTAGCGTTTGCGATCAACTCAGCACTTTGTGTAAACACTCCTGAATTCATTGGTACTGTTATCTTTTTGCGAAGTCTAAGGCTTGGTTTCTTTAATGCGAAAATTAGGGTGGACCCACAATTTGGCACCGCACTGTATATGTTAATTCCTTTCGTTATTTCGAATATGATTCTGGTATCATCACGCTATTTCCTAGATACAGCGCTCATTAATCGTTGATTTTGGAAGATCGAAAAGTTGTGCATAGACATAGTGTTATTGATTTTGGAAAATTAAAAAAGTTCTGAAATTGAACAAGTTCTTGAGGTGCTTATTCGAGTGCACTTGAAAACGCGCGCTGTGCAAGGTTCACGTTCAATTTCCCTCTAGTTTCAGAGAACAGATTCTGAGAGGGTATGGTAGTTTGGTCTTTAGCTTGCAGTCAGGAATAGGCTCACGGTGTGATTATCACTAACTAGGGATTGATCCCAACGCAAACTGAAGTTCCGAAAAAATTATCTGTTAAATTTTGTGGGGTAGATGAAAAGAAACAATTTGAAGTTCGTTAAACGATCAAAAAGACAAAATCATTTTTTTTGAGTTTTAAGAGTTCGAACACTTCCAGCCTAAACTTTGTTCGGGGATAGGGGGGGGGTGATTGGAGCGCTGATTACGAATATGAGGTCCATTTTCTGTTTTTCGGAAGTTTACGGTAGGTTACCGTAGACAGACTGTAGGCAAGCTATACTTTTCCCACTGCAACTTACAGAAATTCTCTGAAAAACTGAAAATGGACCCTCATTTCATTTCGTCTCTATCGGATATGTATTTTGAATAGCGAGAAATAAAGTGAAAAAAGAACGGTTTGCTCCGATTCAGAGATCCTTCCTCACAACACTCAACAGACCGTTTTTCAAAACTCTGGTTTGTGCTGGTATCAGTCCCTAGTAAGGGAGCCGCTGTTTTGCGCGTAGGAAATGATGGGGCGGCAACCTTCGCAGGTAACCATGCAAAAAACGCTGTTACTCAGTTGGAAAAAAGCTTGTGAAAAAATTTTTAAAAATGTGTTTCAAACATTCCAAAATATTTTTGAAGGCTGTGTTCACAATAAAAATCGTTTTTCTCTCTTTCCGCCTATTTTGAAAACGGTCCCATGCTGAATCCAACGATAAAACTGGAATCCTACAAGGCCTACAGGGATTTATGATCCCTCAAAAATTGAGCTAGAGAAGCATGGTGGACGAGTTGTCCGAGGCCTGTAAATTCCGATGTTTGCAGCTGATGTATGCGAGCTGACCTCAGTAAATAGAGAAGTTGAGAATGAAGGGAAGAATGGTGCTATTGATCGGAAACCATCGGTCATTTCACGATCTCGAGTTTTCATTTGTCCACGTCGGAGGGCTGGCATTGCCCTTTTGGGGTATGCGTTGCGCTCAGAGTTGCAACTCCGGGCTCTTCTGGGTCTCATCCTGGCTCCTTTTCTGGCGTTCTTTCGACGTCAACGTTACATTGTGCCCCTCCACTACCCATTCCTATTCAGGCTAACTGGGGCGTCGACAACAGGTTGATCCGCCCACCATGAGTCACCGCTGGCCAATGCGCCGATATTCGGCGCGGCCGTGGCCGCGAGTTATGATTTGGTCAATGTCGAGCTGTTGCGCAGCAATTACGGCCGCGAGTTATGATCTCGTCGATGTCGAGCTGTTACACAGCTAGCGCTCTAGATAGAAGGGAAGTATACGACGCATTTTCAGGCATGCTGCGGATGACGAGAGCGCCGCCGGTTCAATGACCCAAGTTTGCGGTACATTGGCCCCGCGCAGCATCTGGAGGTCCTGCCTATCTGGTAGTGACCCCAGTGGAGGCTGGGCCACCAGCCGCAACTCGTGTCGCTGTGCCGACCGCAACGCGTGCCGGTGCGCCAACCGCGACGCGTGTTCGGTGTAATGTAGTTCCTAATCTAGATGAAACAGTCCTGCAGGATTTGAACTGGTGGTAAATAGGTCGCTAAACGCGCCACATCGAGTTGTCAACAGCCCGACAACAGGCGGACGACGCTGCTCAACGGGCAGGTCTCAGGCTGACAATACGCGCGATTTGACTTGTCAACAGGGAGCGGTTCATGAGATGACAACTTATCAACCTGTTGTCGACGCCCCAGTTTGCCTGAGTAGTTGAAAATAAAAGAAATTTTTTAACCGTGAACACGCCCTTTAATTTATTCACAGAATCGTCAAATGTCGTTTTTTTTTATCGATTTTATCTAGAGAGATCTGGAAGTCGCACTCATTCTCACCTAGGGCCGCACAGATTCTGAAGCTGGAGAAAAGGGACCACACCCCTTTTACACTGGTACCACCAAGGTTTGCTTCGAACAGGAAAAAGGAATCCCCAATTTAAATGCAATTATGGAAAGTTTTTCCAAACATTGCTTTGTTTTGGATTAGTAAGCTCTGGAGCATCTCTAGTGGGCTTTCGATTTCGCTGATCAACTAGGCCCGGATTCGTCAACGATAAAACGGCTGTTTTAGGGTACATTTTACCCCGAACTCTCCATTCCTCAATGATCTACGCCGTTCTTTCGCCACTGCGGTCGCTTTCAAACTATGGTTTTATCGTTGATGAATTTGGCCCCTGTTGTGAACGGGCTGTCGTTTTTTTCGTCGAAACACCCTTATCACAAGTTATACATCACCAAGGCCCACCGTTCCGCTGCTGATGATAATCGAAATCGAGAACTCACTAGAAAATTACTAGAGTATATGTATCCTAGATGTCTTACGATTTCAAAGAAATTTTTTGATCATCCTGCTCCAAAACCTTGCGACTTCCAATGTGGTTGTAGGTTTTTTTTTTCGATTTTTCCCTGCTTGTGGAAGTGTCATCATGGAATGTGGTGGAATGGCAAAAAAGGTGGCTCCTTTCAAAGTGTCCAGTCCTGTCAGAGCTTCTATCATATAGAGAGGAAAAGTGAAAAGTTAAGAAACTACTCACCAGTAAAGTGTGCTCATCTCAATGCTAGAGATGGAGGGTCGTTGGTGAAAATTGGGTGGTCGTCGCTTTTTAGATGGCAGAAATCGTAAAGAGTTGTAGCGTAGCATGGTGAGATAGTAGTGTTGAACGCATTGAACGCGATGTTCGTGCGTGCTTTTTGCCGAGTACAGCTGTTGTTTTGTCTCACGAGGTGAGGGTGGAGGACCCGAAAACGACTTGTTGTAATACGAAAAAAAAAGATTCGACTATTGCGAAATTGACATAGTTTCTAAGTGAGTCTATGGCGTTACAGATGCTGATGGACCCGTCGTTTCATCTGTCGAAAGAGCGGACGTTTACGGAGATGTTCATTGTTCCACCGAAGGACGCACCGGATCCATTGACGCTGACGAGATGTGGCCGGACGGCGGTGTGCATTCCTCGTGAAGAGGTTGATAGACGCAAGGTAAGTTCGTTATCAGGATTCTCAGGAAGGGGATGACAGTATCGACGGAAGGTGTGCGCGCTTGTGTACAACTCACCGGTAGAGGGAATAATCATACCCTGTTGCGTTCCCGGATACTGCCTCCGTGGCCACACTGTGGATATAGTCGTGCACGAGAGAATTAACCTACCTGCGGACCGCGTGAGGAACCGCGGCGCGGCGCACACAGTTTGAAGCCAGCATCATAATTTCCGCGACAGGCGACGCGACGCGTGATTATCATTCAGTTCTTCCGAAGCTCGATGCGCTTTATATGCATGATGATCGCACATCGCAGGAAGTATGATTCCGGCCTCAAACTCCTGTTCATCTCCCTAGGAGGTTGCGCCGTGCGTTGCGTGACACTACCGCTTGCGGTTTTTGCAGCTAGGCTGTCACCCTCTGTCTCGATTGGGCCTGTGGCGACATTTAGCTACATGAATTCAATATGTTTGCTCCATTCTCAGAAGATCTGCTATTGTTCAAAGTTCAGCCTCATGGTGAGTTCCGAGACTACCTCATGCTAAGTGCCAGTCTGGAGTCGTTCCACGATGTCGTCGACTCGAGGTTGTCCACACGACTTGTGGCGAAATCGGCTGCTTTCTGGCAGATGGTGCATAGCTACGGTGGACTTCATGAAGAATTGGCCGACGCAATGAGAGATATTAGGAAAGTTAGGTAAGTTCTTTATTCTATACTATATGTTTGAGGAAAAAGACGAGTATAATTCTGTGAGAGGCTGCCCTCCGTAATTTCTGATCTTGAAACAGGTGTGACAGTTTCATAACCATACGAACACCCTTAGCACTCAAGAGACCGTGTGTCCACACTGTGCACCCACGCCATGAACTCGATTCTTTCGGTTTACTCCAAGAAAAACGGATTCCTTCTGATTATTGCTTTAATATCCACACTTAAAACAACTTACATGACTGGCATGCAGATATTAGGCTCCATATATTTCTTTTTGAGATAGTCATTCACAACAAAAGGTTGATTCAAAAACTCACTTAAAGGCTGTGTTCACGATAATCTTCGATTTTTAGATTAATTGCTGATTCGATTGTTTGGCCTCCGAGTAGAGCTGAAATGACGAAGAAACCGAGAAAAGCGCGGCAGAAGGGCACGAAATCCTTTACCCTCACCCCACTTTACTCTCACAGGAACTGTTCGTTGTGACAAAGAAATCCTTTGTAGACCCGTCTTTTGCAGGTCTCTACTCTCTGTTGATCCGTTCTTTCCTTCGGACCCTAACTATTACTGTTTTGCCTAAAATACTCCTCCATTTCTGATTAGCCCCATTTTCCACCAATCACAACCACCGTGAACATTTTCGTCCAACCGGACAACTAGTCCAGGCCAAAGAAAAATGCCACTGAGACAAGACGTTTTACTGCGTTTCTCGCCACTGCCTTGAAAGGCAGTGTTCACGATAAATCTCGTTCTTGAGGTGTTGGTGTGAAACACTAAGTTGGCAGGTGCTGTAGAGGATAGGGTCGAAGAAAGCAACGAAAACTGGCCAGAAATAAATACAAACGACTTTGAAAGCTCTGCCGGTCCGCCTACCTATCCAGGTCCGCCCCCAATCGGACGAGCTTGTGGCGCCGCACACGTTTCGATGGCAAATCGCTAAGCAACTCTGCCGCAGTTAGCATTATCGATTCGCGCAGATTTCGGGATTAGCGCGAGCTTGCCGAAATCAGGAGGGCACATGATTCTCGTCCACGCCCTGAATTTAGAAACCGTTATTTTGACTTATTCTGGACGTTTTTCTTCCCTGTTTCTTCACTATTAGTTACCTCACGACCAAACAATCCCATTTTTGGGTCGAACTAGAGTGCGATATTCATCGTGAACACTGCCTTTAATTGATTGGCCGCTGAGCTCGCCGATCGGCTCGGCGGGGTGGCCATGGTGCACGCGGTTTCCTAAGTGTCAAAATAGACAGTTTTGAGAAAATCGAATTTTCTAGCCATATCGTTATTATTTTTTCAGCTTTCCCTCCTAAAATAAGCACTTCATCATGGCACTTCCTCCACGAGCGCTGCTTCTGTTGAGGTAGACGATATCCTTCGGGAAATAGCTCCAGTGGGAATCGAAGGCATCTGTACCGTGTAGGGTTGGCTAATCTCAAGTCTGAGAAACGGTTCAAGCAGCTCCAAGCACGACTTGTGTTAGTCTCGGAATGATATTATCTACATCATACGCAAGTTATCCATGATGCAGGGCGCTTTTGCGACAGTTTTCAGATTGATATTGTCGTTCTTAAATACCCATGTGGACTTAGTTGACTATCAAGAGGGCCTACCATCGCACCCGCTGCCCCAGATGGCTTTCCCAAGTCTTCAGAGCCATGATTTCCGGTGAGGCAATCGGTATTCATGCAAGCCGGTCAACATAAGAGTGGCTCAGGCTCAAAAACGTGGACTTTCTGACCTGTCCAGCCTGCAGTTTTGGCCTATAAAACTCTGGAGAACACATGGGGCATTCGGGTGATCTAAATGAACGCTAATAAGTGGCAGGTGTCTACAACAGTGGAGTTGAAATTTGCAATCGAGGGAGAATGGGGTAGAATCTTTTCACACTGAGCAGCTTCATCGCGGATGTGTCTCGGTAACTGCCAGAACTTACTGAGTATCGTGGAAGACTAATACACTTCCGAACTTCCATGGCGATTTCATTGTTTTTTTTTTAATTATTTTTTTTGTGTTTCCATGGTTTTCAAACGAACGAAATTATTATAAATTTGATTAGAGTTGGGCAGAGGAGACGTAATCTCGGGCTCCGCCTTTGTTTTAGGCGTAGAATCTGAGAAAATGGCGATTTGGCTAGGAAATTCTTTTTCTCAGAAATTTAATTTTTGAGGGTGTTCTTATGGTTATGAAACGCACTGTATGCTTGAGTGTGTTTAATTGAAGTAAGGAAAGATTGAAAATTCTTTTTTTATCGTGAGAGCCGAATCCATCTATTTATTTCGTTAAGAAATTTTATTTTTAGTGAAACTACGTATCTGCTCTCCTACACTGTGTTGAATATGCCATTGTAGAAAGAAAACAGCTAGAAATGCCTAAAGATAAAAAAATAATCTTGCAATTTTTCTCTGAAAAGGTTTTAAGAATTTTCAGTTTCACTTTGTTCAGATCAAATCTTCAAGCAGTGGCGAACCTGGTCTGCGAAAGAACGCGAAAAATAATTCGTTTATATGAGCTGCGCGAGAAGAAGAATAAACTACTTGCCAAGTTGTTTGTGAGTTGGTTGTTGCTCGATGCCTTCTATCACTCCTTTCCTCCATGTTGTTTTTGAACATAATTCATCCCAGGATGTTGCTTGCCTTCGCGAGGCACAGGCGACCGTTCAAATGTTGTTAAATCAAAGTGATTATCCAAAAGTGATAGAGTGTATTGAAACTAGTGAGGAAGTGCTGAATACTGAGCTCAGTGGTGTTCAGTGTTTCAGGTTAGTCGTCACTAATCAACTTCTTTTTCTTTTTTAAAGTAGTACAGATTCCTGACCTGCCTGATTCAGGCATCTTGGGTCGCAGCTGAAAGAGTTGTACGGCGTAATTGGTCGGATGATGCTTGAAGACTTTGCGTCGTTGATTCAGAAAGAGTTCGGCACGAAGCCTGAGGATGGTGTGATGCTGACCTACGATGTATTCATTTCCGCTTACCAAATCGTTTGGAGTTCTGGAATTTTCACGCAATCACAATCGTTTCTCGAATTTCCAAGTTCGCCACTGCGTTTAGGGTGAACTATCATGTGTAGTAGTTGGCCTGATTCAAGTTCGGCGATTTGGCTTCATGTCAGTGGTCCGTACTGAGATCATGGAAGCGCTGAAGGGCATTTTGCGACACGAAGTTAAACTTCATATTGTGGAAAGCGGTCTCGACCTCACCGATTTTGACCCCACTCTGAAGTATGTCAGTTTTCACTCCTCCATTTCTCACATTACCCTGGATGTTGCGCCCTTCTTTGTAATATCTTTTGCAGCCAGCTTGGTGAACCAGTGCGCCGGCTGAAATTCAAGGATTGGTTGAAAACGGTGCAGGACGTTACTGTGGAGTTCTTCCAGTTTTGTAAAAGAGTTCAGGTAGTTAGTTGGGTTTAGATAATGTCTCGAATCCCTTGGCGTATAAAACCACATTGCCTGCTATCTCCTTAAATTCGGGTCCAAGAACGATTTCTGTTCATTTCCGAAGAATTTCATAAATTTACACGGAAAGCGGATAGGTCGGTAGGGTCGTCAGTCAGCGAAATTTCTTTCTTGTTCTAGATGAGCCCTCGTCTGCCACATGATCGAAACCTTTTACTCAATAATCATCCATTTGAAAAGTTTAGCGAGCCATTCCGAAAGTTTCATAATCTAAAAGGCATGACACGCTCAAAAATGGTATCGATTTTATGACATAAATCAAAGGTTTGGGGCTGGTTGTATTGGGAACTGACGAAAAAACTAACGAAAACTGTGTGCAAATAGAGGAATAACGGTTATTTTTTTATCAGGTGAAAGTGGACGAGTTTTAGGGCGCGCGGTTGAAACAGCGAATATTAGCAACAAAACGGTTGAGATAGAGAATCCGATATACTTTCGCGGCCTGTACTGGAACGTTCACCTCGTTGGAAGCATCAAAAAGAAGCGAAAGGGACCGTATTGGTACTATCAATCTGGACGAGTTTGTATTTTGGGGCGGGGTTGCAGAAGCTCAGGGGCGGGGTTGCGGAAAATTTTCGATTTGCTATGCTGAAATTTAGTGGTTTTGACTCGTTTTTTACGCTTCCAACGTCGTGAGCTGTCTACTAGGAGCCATGCGACTCCAGAAACGTAGTTATCTCAACAACTTTTTCGAGCGTGTCTGCTGCCTTTAATTAAGAAGGCAGATGGTTCAAATGGTGACCTTAGTTACCGCGACACTTTGCTTGACATTTTCTGTTGTATTCAAGTTGACTGGAAGTTGAATATGCGGATGGGTAAAACTCTTCGTTCAAGTTGACATTTAAATTCTACGTCCACATTTCCAGGACATCGACCGATAACTGGAGAACGGATATCCTTCCCACAATTTGAGCTCAATACAGTCATGCTCGATAATTACAGAAAAACGTCAACTCTCACGCTATGAGAGCGGAGAAGCTTTAGTTTAAGAAGTTCAAATCAGGCCGGCCGGAGGCTTCATTCATGACCCAAGTACGCCCAAAATAATTAGGGTTGAGTTATGTTCACGTGTTATCAAAGTCGATACGAAATTTTCTTCCGGGATCTAGTGGAACTCGATTTGATAGCTTTTTTTCCAGCCGACTAGGGGCTGCTCTACCCGTGCCCCGATGATTTGAAAAATTATTTTGCTGTATTCGTAGGTATGTGACAGTACAGAAATAATCCGTACTCAAAATTTTCCTATTGCTCAGGGGGATTATGAAATAGGTTGTTCTTATAGCTAGCTTCCCATCAAAGAATTTTTAAGGGTTTTAAAAAATCATTTTCTGGATTCGGCATTTCAACTGGGGTCATATGGGGCACTGAACACGAATCTGGGGCCCGTTTGTCGCTATTCTAAGGGTTACGGTAGATTGCGGCGTAATGCGTCTTAGGTCGAGTAACTTATCTTTACGAAAAGCGGCAAACGAACCTTAAAGGCAGTGTCCACGATCAATTTCGTCTTCGTTTTTCCGCCGTAAATCGAAAGGCCGGGGTCTCATTGAATCAGTAGGGGTGAAAGAACGAACAAAAACGACTCCCGAAAGAGCCCTAATCGTCTCCGAGATCCGCTCACGCTAGCCTTTTTCGCTCGCGGTCGAGTTTTCCGAGGAACAGATGGCCCAAATCTTCTTTAGCATTGGAGCGCGCGCGCGGATGAGTTTTAGCATTGGGGCGCATCTGCACACGCTGTTTACTTCAGGCCCATGCCCGCGCAACTCATCTACCGTTGAAATGTGGCTTTCAAGAAGAAGAAGAGCTAACTTTGGATGTTTCGCAGCGCTTTTTCGCATGATTCTTTCTTCACTGATGAAACAGTCAGACTCGAAACCTTTGCTTTTTGGTGGAAACTCGAAAACGATTTCTATCGTAAACACTGCCTTTAAAGGCAGGATTCTCGATAAAATAGGTGGTTGTACTATCCCCATGGAATGGTGGATCTGGTCATCACATAAGTGAAAATACGTAACAAATTGGAGAAAAAACGCTCAGGAACAAGTTATTGCTTGGTGTCCTCCCGCCCCCAATTATCAAGATTTGTGTAAAAGCCTGTTTTGCCAACTTTTATTTTGCCTTTAAAGTAAGTTCTGAGCATTTCCGGAGACTACTGACTACTTTAAAAGCAAAATAAAAGGCGGATAAGCAAGCATTAATGAAAATCTCGTTACTTAAGGGGCCGGCCGACACCGGTAATTAGACTTATATACTTTGTTTTTGAGCGTTTTTCCCGTGAATTTCTGGTTTTTTTTTCACTTATTTCTTCCTTTGTGATGACCAAATCTACACTCTCATGAGGTGAGCTCAAAAGTCGTTTTTATCGCAAACCCCGCCTTTAAGTTCCTTTCGTGTTCGGTGTCCCGACTCACCTTCACAGGGAAATTTTGAGCCAAATCTTACCGCACACCCATCGCAACATACCGTAATCTAAGAAATTCGATAAATGGACCGCTGATTTGTGGTAGGAAGTTTAAATAACTCCTATGGGGAAGTTTTGGGCAATTTTATTTTGCATTAGAGCATCGAGCATTCGCTGTGGGATGAGTTTTCAGAATTTAAATGAAATGGAAAATAAAACTTTTTAATTACCCGAAAATTGGCTTTTCTGAAAGAGGGTAGCATTAATATTTCTGCCCGAACTTGGCATAGCACTCTTCCTTACGCCTAACGTTCCTAAATGTGTACTTTTTCCGTCAAGATCTTAGCGCCATTGGGTACGTTCTGGAAGAGTTTGAAAGAGAAACTATGCAAATGCTTTGAGTTAATGTCGCTGAGATCTAATGACAGATGTCTTATGTCTATTTTACCTTCTTTCAGAGTCTCCAGGAAATGATTTGTGAATGCGCGGAGCGCGTGCGGAGTGGTACTGCTGCTGGACTTGCGAGTTCACCTTTCGTCAGCGAAGATTCACTTCAACTGCGTGCTGCCGTAGATTTGTCATCAAGTGATCAAGAAGTGAGCTAACATACACTAGGTTGCTCATTTTGAGCCGGTCGAAGCAAGGCTTATTGGGCTTAACATGTCAAAATCTCCTTATCAGTGTTGCATTTTGCCATCACCGACCGCTCCGCTACTTGCTCCGCCCGGACTCATCCAAGCAACCTATGCTATATGTATTAAATTGAGTAATTCTCTTTATTGGAATATGCAGTCCTTTTGTAACATTTGGTCCTGAATGGACCGGTCGCGATTATTTGCGGCGAATAGTGCGGCGTTCGCGCCACTGCCTGTCAGCGTCTTTGATCGTGAATACTGATCGACCGCCGCGACCGCTTCCATTCATTAGACCAGAAATTTCGAGGCGACCATATGATGTTTTTCAAAGTCAACTATATTTTCAGTCCACTTTCACCGCAGCCTCCTCGATTCCGGAAGGTTCGTGTGATCCGTCAGCTTTGGTGGCCGTAGAAATCCGCTCTCTTCCGCAGCTTCTTCGAACGGCTCCCGTTTTTGCCGAGTTCGCCCAGCACTGTGCTCAAACTCGGTTGTGCCGTCTACTTAACGCTCGGTCGAAGGTGATTACCAATCTTGTGGGATTAATTGTCTCATACTGTCTTCTTCCCGATATGAAATTGTTACCTACGATCCTTCACGTAGCATACCTTCTGTCGAAAAGAAAACTCAACGGACGAGTTTCTTCATTCCAGCTTCAAGAGGGTGTGCCGGATTTGACGACACCGGAACAAGTGATGGAACTGATTACCCTGTTGAAGAATTATCAGAAGGACTGTTCAATTCAGGGATGGCATAGGACAGTGGTGAGACGACAACCAGTTTTTTAGGCAAAGCGAGTAGCAGAAAATGGTCGATAGTTGTTCACTATCTTGTGTTGTTTGTGAAAGCTTAGAAAAGCGACGAGGCTCGGCATCAGGAAAGTAATACAAATCTAGATTTTCGGAAATTGAACAAAATTAAAACCTCGGAAATCGAAACAAGTTTTAAAATGTTGTAAATCGGAAAGCGGAATTCCGAGGCCTCAAAACATTCGGAAATCGGAAATCTGCTCATCCCTGCTCGGCTTTTTGGCCGCCACAAAAGTCCTCATGGTACCGCTGCGTGATAGAGGAGTTGAAGTTTTGTTAATTTCAGCCGGTCGCTGTGAGTCCACTGTCGGTTTGTCTACAAAGGCTATGCATGGAGTACATTGATCGTTTTCATACCCAACGCCGCTCGAGAATGAGGTTTGGGCCCATATTTGTTTTCAACTAAATCAGCGTTCTCAGTTTTGGCGACCTGCGTCGCGAAATAGGCCGGGTTCCAACGTTCCGCGAGGCACCACCGCGACTTTGCATATCACCCAAATTGATTTTCGGTAGGAATGGATGATAAACACTGGGTCGCGTTTCCCGTTGCGGGAATTATGATTTGGAGCTATCACAGCTAAGGGGGTGACTATTGCATCACTTTTATCCACACCCATTTTCCGCGCCACAGCGTAATTTGAACACCAACCTGGAATTTTCCTCCCTTTCCAAAATCAGAATAGTAATTGCGGTGCGGAGAAATGGACGTGGTCAAGTGCGATGCCATTATGGCCACCCCCTCCACCCCTTGCTGCCATAGCACCTATGATTTGGGCCATATGATTTTTTCAGTCTGTCTAGGTCGAGTCCATTCCAGAGCGCGAGCAGAGTCGGAGCGGAGCGGACGATCTCTGTTCTCCTCTTCGTGCGGAGTTTTCTCTATTCGACCGAAACTATAGCTTGGTGCTGACGGGAATGGCGCATAGGGGCGTCATTGACCCTTCTAAGAAGTCCCAAGTCTTGTTCTAAGAGAGGGACGCAAATGATTTGTCCCACTCTGCACTATAAAGGCGAATCTGACTAATGGCCTAGTAATGACCGGCGGAATGGAAACGTCCTGCGATAGCCTTGCCGTGTGGATTAGCAACGACGCAGGCCACAAATTCTCGTGCATTCGTTTTGAATTTTGCTAATATTTTGTTCTTCAATTGCACATTCATTTCAAAAGTCTCATATTATTCTATTCCTCCTCTCATTGTCGCGATGCTCATCCAATTTTTATAGTGTTTCAAAACATTTATCCAACCCTGGAGAATAATCAGTTGATGGAACTTGACGAATCTCCAACGGGGTAGGTCCCGCAACAACGCAGTGTGTATGACTGTTCCCTGTGGCCTCTCGCTGCGTTTATCTGTGACAACCGTTCCTCTCGGAGTGCATCGGCGCAGTGAAGGTGCCCATTAGTGACAGTTGTCTTGTCATTTCCGCAGGGTCTTGCCAATGTATAGCTAGGACCTACGACCTAACAAGGGACCACCCCGAACACAAAATGGAGTTTTGAAAAGTCTTTTGGGGGTTGTAGAGAGTGTCATGACTTACAGTCATGATCCCACCCCTCTGCGCCAGGCGTGGGAGTTAGCTCCGCCCTTGCGGCGGTATAAAAGTGAGTGCGACAGAGCTGAGGCACCCAGTCCCTCCAGGGGAAAGGCACCGGTAAGCTATGGAAAGGAAAGGACAACATACACAAAGGTTGCAAGGCGAATGAACCGTTGTGGGAAGGCAAATATATGGTAATATATTAGAGTTGACATATTAAATGAGTATATAGGATTAATTATTGATTAGTAAACTGGAGTGATTAGTCAGAAATGATTTGTCCGGAAATGATGCATCTAGAGGAAATGGTGCATCGGCCGCGAAAAGAACCTCGGCAGTACATGTTAAAGCATAAATTAGTAAGATTCAAGTAAGACCGAGGACTACATGCTGAAAGAACCGAAATCACGAAGTCGCAAATATTGAAGATATGGCAAACCAACTCTCATTACAAGTCAGAATCAGAAAATTGAATATATTGATCCTGTGAACTTTGTCGCGGAGAGCGGCAAACGATAAATTTGCGCGGTGGGCCTCAACGGTCCGATGGCCGCCGCGGAGATCGCACGCGGCGCGCTATCGCTACAGGGATGGTGACATCGTGTAGATGGAAACATTATATTCTGAAAATATAAGGAAACAAAGGCTAAAATAAAGACGAACGATAGGGTAAATTCGAAGAGTTCGGAAATTTCGAGATTGAAGACGGAGAAGTGTGCGTATTTTCTTGGTATTCCTTGAACTATGGTCAGTCGGACCACAAATGTCTTCTAGTGAGAAACTTCGAGCGAATCAGGTTAGTTTTCAAACATTAGTCTTTATTCTGTGCATTCTCTCTTGTACCCTTTATTCTGCTTTGGATCCAGCAGAACACTTTCTTCCTCTTCTTCCATTGCGTTCTATTTTTTTTGTTTGAATTTCGGTAGGTGTACCGTTGATAGTTGCTTCATGTGAAGATCTGCCTTGTTTGGAAAATGGTAATGTTCACCCTAGAGAAAGACGGTCATTTGTTCGGCAAAAGGTTTTCTACCTGGAAAAGTGGAGTAAGGTACAGAAACTGTAAATTTACTTCCAAGTGATGAAGTGTGTGCATTATTGAGTCCATGTTTGTCGCGGATGAATGCGCATAATCAGCCAAGGAGTTCCCAATAACGTACAGTAATTCGGGGATCCCGTGGAAAATAGTTTGCGTGAGGTGGAGCGCTTGTATTCGTTTTTGTTTTGAAAAGTGGAGCGGTGGTATGGAGTTTTTGCCACGTGGAGCGCTCGTTGTGACAAGAGGTCACAGCAGGGTAAGGTGAAGTACTCAGGAAGAAGAAGAGGAGTGATTCATCTATAATCCCTTGAAGATGGACGTTTTTTTCTTGCCATGAAGAGTCCATACATGGCAAAATAATTTTTTCGAGAAGAGAACGGTCTTTGAATGCTTTGAAGTAAGTATAAACAAAAAAATTCCTCTCGAGGTAAGACGGAATTCGAGATAACGAGCTCAGGTGAGTCGCCTGTGAAAGCGATCCTAAGGCCCCCGTCAGACCTGGTCGAAAGCCGACCGAGTCCGACTGAGTCCGGGGCAGAAAACTCGACCTCGGGTGCATTGGCCTGCCGGTGTGCGCGCGTAGAATACCCGCATCGACTGGGTGGATTGCGGTCGGCAGCAGACGGTCGCAGTTGGACTCAGTGGGTTGATTTTTCTGCACCCGTCTGTCACTATTTCGGTGTGTATCGACCGGGTGTGACTCAGTTCATCGACCACCTCTGACGGCGTCCTAAGAGAGATATGGCGCGCATGTCTCTCAAAACATAGCCGCATAGCTGAGGATGGAGGAAAAAATGATTTTTGTCCCATGGGATGGTAGCACATTGTAATGATCGCAGCCAGAATATAAGCCAAGACGGAACCCACTCGCCAGAGGATACGACATGGATTCGGTGTCAGCATTTGGATTATTGCCACCCTCACCGTAAAGGTGGTGAAGCAACAAGTAGCCAGGCATTTGAATATATTGGGTCTGTTCCAGGAAGCGGAAGAATTCAGAAGCCCATGGCGATTCCCTACGACAGAAACTGAATTGCGACAGTATCTCACAGAGAAAGGTGACGTACTTCAGGAACTGGGAAAGATGTTAGAATCCACAATGGAGAAAGTATGGAATCTTATACTGAATTTGATAGGGAACTCGAGATAAGGAAAACGGAAAGCAGTTTTGATAGCACTCAGGAAGAACAATTATTGGAAAGAAAAGAGAGCATAACAAATACTTTGTACCTCCGCAGATTGAATTAGAAAGGTACAGGAATAGCTGCTAGAACTCGATTGCCAGAAGGCACTACATAATAACATAATCCATGTTGTCCTCGATGCCTATTGCAAGCAGGTGCAAGAGGAAATTCTGAAACAGAATTTCGAGTTCAGAATGGAGTGGAAAGTGGAAGAAATACTGAGAAATTTTCACTCGGTAGTAAAAAGAGTAGAGCACCTCGGAAATAGGAAAGAGGCTCTCGGAACGGGAGCTACCGTGTCGTGCCGGATGATTAGCACAGAGTATAGAAGAGGGCTAAATGACAATCTCCCGCCCTATCTTAAGCTTCATCGGCCGGGAAGCCTCGTGTTTCAACAGGACAACGCTTTGATTCACGCCTCACGGTCAACTGTTGAGTGGCTAGAGGTCCATAACGTGCAAGTTTTGGAATGGCTCGCATATTAACCTGACCTAAATCTATTGGAGAACCTGTTGGGTATTCTTGTGCGCTAGGTTTACAGATACTGCGCCACATTTTTGTCAATGTCTGAACTGAAAACTGCCATTATGGATGCATGGGCTTCTGTAGACCAACCAGCTATCACTAATCTAGTCAGCAGCATGCCAAATAGGGGTTTTGATGTTTGTGTCAACAAAAGAGGCGCGATGGAATTCTAATTTTGTTTGATTTGTTGTAGAAGTTATAATGAGTTACTGTTTCCGCCCGAGGCTCTATAAATAGTTTTGAACCTCTTGAGAATGCCTGTCTTCTGCAAAAGTCACATTACTCTTTATTGGACGAACCAAATTTTCTGGAATCATGTCTTCTAGGGTTTTCGACCCTTGTGAATTCATTGGTTATGCTCACTTCTCACGAAGTTTGAGGTCTGATCTCCTGGATGCAAAAATTAGGGTGGCTCTATAGTTTCGCACCGCACTTTATACACTGCGCGGCAAAATTACATGACATATTCCGGTTTCCGCGGTTCTGGATTTCGCGTGGGCCGAGCAGAAAAACGGCAAATGCCAATCGAGGCTACACCTTCGAAAACCCCCGGATGCAAATTTTCATAACAATGCGTCTATTTGTGCAAGACTGGCACCGGAAAGTGTCGAAATTGACCGATGCAAAACTATATGACATAGCAGGCGAATGTGGGGATTTCCTAAATCTCGTAGACTTACAATGAGAAAAATTACGGTTTCATGAAATTTATTTAACAACAGGATGTTCCTGCTCCTTATCCTCCTGAAAGCCACGTGGACCAGGTTGTCGGAATGCGAAAGAGCTCAGATTGTTCTCATGAGCCATATGGGCCCTAGTATTCGATCTGTGAGCCAACGAATTGGAGGAATTCGAGGCTGCATATCTCGACAAGTTGAAGATCCTGCTTTGTACCTGCATAAAGCTTGAACTGGGAGACAGAGGAAGCTGAACGACCGAGAGCCACGGGCGGTTGTGAGGCTGACATCGAATTCCATGAGGGCCGCCAGCGATATCAAGGGAGCTTCGGACCTGCGCGAGGACAAATCTAGAATTTTACGAAACATTCATAGGTCCCGGAACGTCGTCCGCGAGCGAATGAGAAATGCTCCACGTCTTACGGACAACCACAATGAATCGCGGCTCCGATTCGCCCGAATGAACATGCAAACCGATTGTAAGAAGGTAGTTCCTCTCTTCAATCGTCATGTCAAACGACCTGGTAAGAAAATAACTTATTAGATTGTTTTCTCGGATGAAAAAAAGTTCAGTTTGGACGGGCCTGATGGATTCAATTTGTACTGGAGAGATCTGCGCAAGGACCCACTCACGTTCTCGGAGAGGAACTTAGGAGAAGGAAGTTTGATGTGTTGTGCAGCATTCAACTGACATGGTAAGCTAGATATTGCCTTCTTACCATGCAGTATGGACTCTGAAGATTACCAGAGTGTGCTAAAAGATCACCTCCTACCCTTTTCGAGACGTCATTGCTTTGTATTCCAGCAGGACAATGCGTCCATTCATGTCAGCAGGTCGACGCTGGATTTGTTTCAGGCCAATCATGTCGATTTACTTGAATGGCCCGCCTGTTTGCCGGACCTCAACCCGATGGAAAACTTGTGGTGTATACTCGCGCGACGCGCATACGCTCGTGGCAAGCAGTACGAGTCCGTAGCTCAACTGAAGGAAGCCGTTATCGCCGAGTGGGTTGCGGTTGAAGTCCTCAAAGAACTTAGTGAACAGTATGCCAAACAGATTATTCGACGTTACCCTGCGCCAGGGTAACTCCTTTGACTATTGAATTCATGTTATTGATTGTTATTATAATGAACGGATTAGTTCATGGCCTGTAAAATTGAAGTTTTAGCTGCATTCTCTGCTGTTTCATATAGTTTTGCATCGGTTGATTTCGACACTTTCCGGTGCCAGCTTTCCAAAATTTGACGTATTTTTATGAAAGTTTGTACACAGGGGTTTCGAAAGGTGCTGCGTCGATATGCATTTGCAGTTTTTCTGCTTAGCCCACGCGAAAACTAGAATTGTAGAACGGCCAAATTCACTGCCTCCCTTCAATAGGCCAATAATACGATGAACAAATTGGTCAGACAAAGAATAACAATGATTTATTAGAACAAAAATTGACACGGCAAGCCGCGCCTTAACACTAAAATGAGAAAAACAGAGATCTGTCCCAAGTGGGACGTCGAGTGAGGAAGAACCCCGCGGCCGTGCGCCGCCGGCCTTTTATGCGTTTTGCCTTGATCGTTTGGCGGTCACGGCTGCGTATTCCTCCTGATCCACCGCCGTATGCCACATCCTCCCCCCTCGGGGAGCCGGTGTCCTCGCCGGTACCATCTCTAGCGGAACAAGATGTGGTAGCTCCAAATCCTTGATGCGGTGACGTATTGCTTCATACAGCGTTTTCGCTGCTCCCACGCCGAGGTTCTTCCCGTAGAAGTCTAATGCTCCCTCTGGAGCGCCTGCTTCAATATACACCTTGCCATTTTCTATTTTGTGCCCAGCGGTTGAAAAGAACTGTTTCGGGCCCGCTCTTTTCTCCAACGTCTGATCCAGCATTTTCCACAATTCCGTGAGTCCTTTCCATTTAGCGATATTCGATTCCATCACGGGGGGCCAGACAGAGACTATGCGGCCTCCTTCTTCGAGCTGTTGATCGCATCTTTTAAGCGTCTCACATATCTCTGCGTCAGTAAATTTCACATCCATAGGCCACACGAGAACCCATGTAGCACTATTTTTCCATTCATCCATTGCGTCTTTCATCCTTCCATACGAGGTGACCACTTTTGTTGAAATTCCTCTCCGGCTTCCGTCTCTTTCCAGGAGCAGAGCATTCTCGGGAGCTGCAAAAACTGTATGACCCTCTTTCACTGGTCGCTGCTTCTTCTCCTCGTCTTCCAGTTCGCGTTTCAAGCTCTTCAGGGCGTCGTCGTACGTGTTCTCGAAACCGTAGTCATCAATTCTTTCATGTTTACGTATTCCGTCAGTGACATAGATAAACTCCGTCCAATCCATGCAACGTTCATGAGCCAGTTTCAAGACTTGCTTGAGCGCCTCTCCGTCTAAGCACACCACACCATCCTTCCAGGCCTTGATCTTCTCGGCTGTGCTCATATCTGTTCTTATGAATATGCTAGCCGCATTCCATGCTCTCCACAGTGATCCAACCGGCTCTTTCGAAAACGCCCCAGGGAACTGTACCCCTTTTACATCTCCAAAACAAGCATTCGCCAGGCAGTCTTCTTGACAGCGGTATTCGAGATGTCCTTTGCACTTGCTCGATTCGATTACAGCACCTCTGAAAGAGCATACAATTACTTTATTCGCGTTTATCTTTGGTTTTCTACCTCTTTTTCCTCTATTCGTCACAGTATCTATTCTCTCATCAGAAATTTGTGGTGGTACTATTCTCAACATGTCGAACTGAACCTTTATGGGTTCCGAGTTTTCCCCTATCCGCGTAACAACTGCGGAGTTATCACTGGTTTCAATTACGCGGAAAGGTCCTGCCCACTCGCTTGCTAATTTCGGGTGTGAACTCAGCGCTTTTTCGTTCGGAGCTAAAACGTATACCCTGTCTCCTGTCTTTGGCAGTTTTCCAATGTTGACCTTATTTCTCTTATCATACGCAGTTTTCATGCTCTCTCTTACATGCTCGTTGTATTCTCTCACTCTGTCATGCGTCTCAGCTATGCACTGCATCAGTCCTGCTTTGTAATCGTCCATAGATTTGTCAATCGAGTAACACGAAATACCTCCATTTGGAATAATTCCTGACGGAAAATAGGGATCCGTGCCATGTAACATAAAATAAGGGCTTTCGCCAGTGGATCTGTGTGGGGTCATGTTGTATGCCATCATACAAAATGGCAGTCTCGTGTCCCATTCAGTCGGTAGCACTGTTGATCTTCGCAGCATCGCCACAATGGTACCATTTAATCGCTCGGTAATGCCGTTTTCTCTTGGGTTGTAGCCCTTAGTCATCACATGATTGATTTTCGCAATTTTCATCAACTCGTTCATTACCTTGTTTTCGAATTCTCCTCCTCTGTCGGAGAGCAGTGACTTGGGCCAACGACAGCCCTCAGCGATCCATCTGATAAACAGCACCTTGGCTACAGTTTCCGCTGATTTGTCCGCCGTAGGATATGCTTGCGCGTACTTCGAGAAGTGGTCAATAACCGTGACCGCGTATCTGTTCCCACTTGATGTCATTCCCAACTCCAGAACATCTACTCCAATCAACTCATAAGGTTTCGTGGTCACTACGGGTTTCAGGGGTGGAATTCCTACTGGTCTTGGATTGTGGATGAAGCACCTTTGGCACTCCCTCGTCCACCTACTTACGTCTTGGGTCATGGTAGGCCAGAACACTTCCTTACGTAGTCTTTTCAACAGTTTAGGAGCGCTAAAATGACCAGCCAAGGCGCCTCCGTGAGCTTCGTGGAATATTTCATATCTGGCGCTTTTCGGTACCACGAAGACAAGATTACCCCCCTCTGTGTACATTTTCAGAGCTCCATCCTCTTCTGCAAAGTCTTCTATTCGCAGCCATTTGCTAAGTCCATTCAGTCGCATAGGTTTGCCTTTGACGTTTTTCCTAATATCGCTTATTATTTCAGCAAAATCGTCATCACACTCCAATTCTTCTTGCCATTTCGTTTTCTTCGTTACGGTCACTGTGTTCACCACAGCGTCATGAAGTCCTTGTAGCGACGACGAATTTTCGTCCATTCTAGCTCCTCTGCTTAGTGCATCCGCAACTGTGTTTGCTTTGCCCTTCAGATATTTGATTTCCAGCGTATACCTTTGCAATTCTAAAGACCACCTCAGCACACGTGCTGAAACGCTAGTTCTTTGGAAAAGTGCAGTTAACGGTTGATGGTCCGTCATTACAACAGTGGGAATTCCGTATATGAACATATGAAATCGCCTTACTGCAAACATCACAGCTAATCCTTCCAAATCAGTCACGTGATACCTTTTTTCAGCCTTGCTCAGACTTTTGGATGCAAAATATATTGGGTGTAGCTGTCCATCTTCGTCCTCCTGTGCCAATACGGCTCCTAGGCCGACCGTCGATGCATCAGTGCATATGATGAACGGTCGCTCATTCCTTCGCGCTCTCTCCATATCCGGCTGCCTCAGTACTGGTGCCGAGCTTATCAGCTTTTTCAGATGATCAAACGACTCCTGGCATTCCGCTGTCCAATCCCATAACTTCTTCGATGACGTCAGTTCAAACAATACCCGTGCGATTTTTGCGAAATTCAAGCAAAATTTTCTATAAAAAGCTGCCATCCCTAAGAAACTTCTCAGTTCCTTGACGTTCCTGGGGACCGGATATCTTTCTATCGCTTCCGTTTTCTGTGGGTCTGTGTGCACTCCGGTTTCATCTATAATATGTCCCAAGAATGCAACCCTCGTTTCCATAAGGACGCATTTTTCCGCCTTGAGCCGTAATCCCGCACTCCTCAACTTTTCGAATACCGCTCGCAGAAGTTCCATATGCCTTTCCCTGGAGTGTGTACATATCATTATATCATCGATGTAACAAAAAACCTCGTTCCCGAGCAATTCGTGCAGTACTGTATCCATCATCCTTTGGAAAACCGCTGGCGACGTGCTTAGGCCAAATGGAGTGACTCTAAACTGATACAACCCTTCCGTTGTGGCAAATGCCGTCTTTTCTCGAGCTTCTGGTGCCAACGGAATCTGCCAGTATCCACTGTACAGATCCAGAGTGGAAAAGTATTTCTTACCCGCCATGCTTTGAAGAACAGCATCTATCGTAGGAATGGGGTATGAATCCAGTTTAATGCATTTATTCAATTCTCGATAATCGACACATAGTCTGAGGCTGCCGTCTTTCTTCTCTACGAGCACTATCGGGAAAGCCCATGCTGATGAGCTTTTCTCAATTATTCTTCTAGTCACCAAATCCTCCAACATTTCCTTGAGTTTTGCCCGCATCCCCAATGGAACTGGTCTGGCTTTAATTTTTATCGGTGTATGTTCTCCTGTATCAACGTTCATTTCCACCTGGTCCGTTGCTGACAGTTCTTGGTCGCATATTGCAAATGCTTCCCTATATTCGTCCAATAAAGCTGTCAGATCTTCCGGAATTCGCTTATTCGTCATATTTTTTGATATCTGTTGAAGAAAAACTTCCCTTCTACTTATATCCTCAATTGGATGGAAATCGCCGTCGAGCATCAGTGGGTTCACTTCTTCCCAGCACTCTTTCCATTTTTCCGTGCCCCATTGTCCGATTTCTTCTTTTTCTTGAAATACTATCGGCTCATCGTTTTTATTCACTACGGGAATGGCACATTGTCGGTTCCGTATTTTAAAAACACCCGGTGAAATTCCTTTTTTCAGTGGCCAAACTATGCGGTCTACATCCTCTTCTTCCACATCGCACCGCGCCAATAAAACTGCAGAGCTACGTGGAGGCACGTACACCCTCCGTTCCACCATCACTGTTCCGGATTGTTGCTTCGGTGCTGTCTTTTCCGTCTGACTCGGTAGCTTGATCTCAACTCCTAGATTTTTCAGAGCGTTTGTTCCTAGCAACACTTCGTTTCCCTCGTCCTTAGAAATGTAAAAGGCGATATCGCGTTGCATGCCACCTTCTAACTTCGCCGCTATCATCACACCACCCAAAAATTCCATCCGGTTATTCGATGCGTCGAAAGCTGGCTCTATTCTACTTGGATCGATCGCTTGTAACGTATTCAAGTTGAATCCCTTCTCTTGCGCTTCCGCTAAAACATTCACCGGTATTATGCTTATCATTGACCCAGTGGGGGTGTGTATACAAGTCTGTTGGTACCTGCTCGTTGGTGCCCCTGCTTCTACTGAACCCAGCAGACGTTTGAGTGTACACAGGGAACGTTCGAGCGATATAGCGTGCACAACTATATCGCGAAAGTATCCCGCACATTGCATAAAGGTGTCGCCGTCCGGCACACTAAGGCCTCTGGTCCATAACACCTTAGGATCCGTACCTAGGGAGTCATGGAGTCTTTGGCCACAAGCCACAATTTCGCCACCCTGAACTGTCGATCGCTGTCGAGTGATATCCAAAAAACTGCGCTATCCAGACTTCTGAGCTATTTCCATGCACCGTTTGCTGCTTTGCAGGAAACCCGCCTCAAGGATAGACCCGTCATCAGCGTCGGAGAGTACATCATCTACTGCGGTAACGCTGACGATAGGAGAGTGGGAGGCTGTGCAATAGCTTTAAGGAAGGATTTCAATGGTATGGTCAAGGAGTTCGGCTCAACGTCGTGTCGGAACGCATTCGTACGACTGCGGGATCACAGAGGATTCAATCTGTGGATAGTGAGTGCTCATGCGCCCACTGAAACCGCCGAAGACAATTCGAAGGATGCGTTTTATGAGGAACTCAATACGTTGCTGGCCAGGATACCTTGTCAACATGCTGTTGTCGTGGGGATTGACGCAAATGCGAAGATGGGACTTGATCAGGAATCCGAAGTACTCGGTAAATGGTTCTACCCAGTGGAGCAAACATCGGACAATGGCTACCGCCTTGTCGACTTTTGTGAACGCAGTGGTCTGATTATTGCATCGACATTCAAGAGGAATCATCGCCGCCATCAGCTTACGTGGCAGGGACCAACCCGGCTATCTCCAGAAGAGCAGCGGAAGCGGAAGATGACAACTTTGAAACTACAGCTTGACTATGTCCTGACGAGGAATATTCCAGTATCGGACATTCGAAGATCTAGAGCTGTGTGGGATGTCGCATTCGATTCGGATCACCGTCCTGTTCTGTTGAACTTCACTGCGAGGATTCATAAGAGGAAGCGAGGGGCTCAGCCTCTCCAGAGGATTGACATGACAAGTCTCAGAGATGAAGAGTGCAGAAGGAATTTCCGACAACGCGTTTCTATTCACATCGGAGTACGGACTAAGAAGAAACTTTGCGACGCGGATTCTTTTGTCAAATGCATCCAGGACGCTTCGAAAGAGGCACTCCCGGTTGTACAGCCTAAGAAGAAGTTCGCCTACGTCTCAGAAGAAACAACATCTACCTACAACAGAGTATGTGCTCTCCGAACTGCAGGAAACTTCGTGGAGGAGAAGCGTCTGAGGAGGAAGTTGCGTCGGCAGCTTCAAAGTGACCGCGAACGAGAGTGGACGTGTAGAGCTAAGGAGTTCGAGAAGGCTTGGGAGGAGAAGAATCCGAGGAAAGCCTACACGTTGCTGCGACAGTATAGCGGGAAGATGAAGAGATGTTCTCCTGTCTTGAACACTACCAATGGAGTTGCAGTTGGTGATGCGACGCTGCCAATATGGAAGGATTACTTCAGTTCACTACTGAATCGTCCAGCGCCATCAGTACCTGAGCTCCCGCATGTTCAGAGAGCACATTACGACGTCAGTGAGGAACCGCCGACTGAGTCTGAAGTTTTGGATTGTGTCCGGAAAATGAAGAATGGAAAGGCAGGTGGAGATGACAACATCACTGCTGAAATGCTGAAAGCTCTTCCTCCGTCTGGGATTCGTGAAATGACCAACACCATCCGTGCCATATGGATGAGCGAAAGGATACCCGATTCGTGGAGACATGCGATCATCGTACCTCTTCACAAGAAGCTATCCGTCACGGATCCTAAGAACTACAGAGGAATCTCTACTTCGTGTCATGTACAAGGTTTTAGAACGTATCATTCTCGAGCGACTTATCAAACATCGTGAAGGAACGACCAGAGATGAGCAAGCCGGTTTTCGACCTGGAAGATCGACCATCGACCAAGTGTTCGTCGTGAGAAGAGTAATTGAATCGTGGCAGCGGTTTTCGAAGCCATTACAGCTTGCTTTTTGGACTTTGAAGCCGCGTTCGACTCTCCTCATCGTGATCGATTGCTCAATGCTCTGCGAGCAGATGGAGTCCCGGAAAAGTATGTTCGGTTAATCGAGGACATGAACAAAGGAACAACAGCAGCAGTTCGTACACCTGTCGGATTTTCGTCAGGTTTCGAGGTGAAAACAGGAGTAAGGCAAGGAGCCGTTGCAGGACCTTTTCTTTCAACTTCGCCGTTGATGACATCATGCGTAGAGTTGCAGAACAGTTTCCTGCGGATGTGATCCTAACACCATCAGGACGCTCCTTGTCGACCTGGAGTACGCCGACGACATTGTGTTATTCGCTGAAAACAACGCAAAACTGCAAAGGATTGTGAACCTCGTTTCGAAGTATGCCGCAGCCTATGGACTTCGTCTTCGTCCCGACAAATGCAAGCAGATGTGGGTCTCTCAGAGGCCTTCAACTGGAGTTTGTGTGGACGGACAACGTATCGAACTGGTGGACGATTTCTGTTATTTGGGCTGTTTGCTGAAGAACGATGGTAGTTATGCAGCGGATATTCGACAACGATGTGCGAAAGCTACGTCTGCATTCAATTCTCTAACCAAGTGTTTGTGGTCTACCACCATCGCGAAGGAAGTCAAGTTGCGCGTCTACCTATCCGCTATTCGCCCTATCATGATGTACGGATCGGAGACGTGGGCAGCACCGAAAACGCAGATGGAAAGGTTGGATTGCACGGAGAGGAAGCTTTTAGGCGTTTGCTTGGATATTTCTGGCCGCGTGTATGCCATAACGAAGACCTTTACAAGGAAATCGACGCAGTACATCAACGCTTGACACGAGGGAGGTGCCAGCATCTCCTAACGCCATCTCAAGCAGCAATGGAAAGTCGACTTCGACTGCTCGGGCATATACTAAGAAGAACGCCGGATCGTCTCGTACAACACGCTTTAAAAATGCTTCCAAATCCTGTCTGGAAACGGCCACCTGGGCGTAGGCGAAAGTTCTGGACGGATGTGGTTAAAGAGGATTTAAAGTCACTCGGCATCGAAAGACAGTTCAGGCGCGATGTTTCGTTTCGCAGGAAATGGAATAGTGACAGCTGGATGGAATGTGTTCAAATTGTGGCTGAAGACCGTGAAAAATGGACACGGCTGACTACTAGGACGGCACACCTCGGTGAAGATGCGGAATGACCGCGTCAGGCGAAAGCCAACCGATTAAGTCAAGTAAGTCATTGACCCAGTATCAAGTAGCACCGGCAATCTTTGTTGAAGCATAACGATCCACGAAGTCGTCCTTTCCCCTATCAGATCTTCTCCATTCTGATGATTTTCTGCCACAATACCCATCGCCCTTGCCCTTCGCACAATATCCGATATGCTAGTGTTTTCCGCATTTTTATCTGAATGCATGTTTCGGTTTTCAGGCCCATACCGAATATTATTCACACTAGGTTTTCGTAAAGGACAATTTCGTGCGATGTGCCCCGCTTTCGTACAAATGTAGCATTTACGAGCATCGTTTTCCTCGCTTTTCCTACTTTCTCCAGCAGTTGTGGCACGATCCTCTGACAAGGTTTTCGGTATTGCTCTCGCCGTTTCCTTGGAACCTCTATAGGCTGTTGCCCTCTTCTTCCAATCACTCATTCCTGGCCCACTCTTATACGAGGTACCGTACATCGTCCGGGACTGCTCGATTGTAATAGCTAGCTGCTTAATCTCGCTATACGCTTTCCTTGGGTCTGCTCGATGCAGCACGCTTAACAACTGCACGTGTTCAGGCCACCCTCTCACGTTATCCAATATTATCTGAGCATATTCCAGTGATCTGTCCGAGATGCTACAATCCGGGTTCGCCTTACGCGCTAACTTCTCCAGCACTACGCAAAATTCCGAGATAGGTTGATTCGGTCTCAACCTTAACCCTCGCAATTCTGTCAAGGCTCGCATTCTCATCGCCGTCGAATCGCTAGCTAGGACCCTTTCCATCTCACTGACAACCGCTTCAAACCCACGCTCCACTATCTCTTCAGGAATCGTCAGAAACACATTCTTAGCTCGTTCGTCTAGGTGGTCATCCTCCAGAATTTCAATAAGAGTCCGCTCACTATGTCCAATCGGCAAGTATTTTCTTCGAAACCGGCGTAAGAATTCTTTGAAGTTTTCTTTAGGCTTCCCTTGAAAAATCCCAGGGTCAATACACGTACTCGCTTGTAAGTATGCCATGAAATTTTTCATAAAGTCCTGACCTGGTGGCCTGAGTTCCTCCACTCCTTCCGAGCGATCCGAACGCTGTCTCCAAAGCTGCCCGTAGACTTCTCCAGTCTCCACTGGGGTCCGCCCTGTCTGTCTGTTTCTTTCCTGAAATCTCTCATTATTGCCAGTGTCTGTTGACCTTTCATTAGTACCTGACCTACTATTTGGCTCACCGTCCATGGGATCATCTTCTGCCGAGTCCTCACGCCTCTTCGATCTCATGTCCTGTGCTGTTTTCTCTTGCAGTGCCTCTATTTCTTTCACGATATCTCTTACCTGAAATACATCAGTGTTCAAGGCAGTACAAATTTCCGCTAGTAATTCTTCATCTCGCTCAACTACTGCTGTGAACTCAGTCCAATCTTCTTTTGTCACTATCCCTTTATTCTGAAGGAATTCCCTAATTTCTTTTCCGAACCCGCGGTAAAACCTAATACCATTTTCTGCGTTTGCCAGCAAACGACATGCATTCTCTACATGCTCACTTAGTGTCTTGTCAATTGCTGATCGACATTTCTGGGACATACGAGCGTCTCTCAGATCATTATTGACCCTTTCCTCCATACCCCTAACAATATCGACGGCCCCTCCAATTTCGACCTGCAGGGATGTTAAGAAATTTCTTTCAAATTCTCCTTCTCTCACCTCGCTTCCCAGGTCCGGACTCTTCGACATCTCCGATGAATGTGATGCAGACGTACGATTCTGAGACTCCCTGAAATCAATACATTCTTTGTCGTTGTTCTGCATCGTACCTATACGTCTTATGCGATAGACACAATTTCAGGATGGCTCTATTGCTCTCAGTCTCGACGACTTTCAATCACTGGTTCACACGCCTCGGGTTTTCTATTTAGTTGCCTATGTTCTCCACAATTCTTCCTTTAGCTATTCCTGTTCTCTTCCAAATCAAACAACTATTCCCTTCTCAGCCTTTCTCACTATTCGGCTGGTCTTCCCAACGGGTCACCGACTTATTGACTTATTGAATGAAGACCGGCTTGGCCCCCATGTAGAACGGCCAAATTCACTGCCTCCCTTCAATAGGCCAATAATACGATGAACAAATTGGTCAGACAAAGAATAACAATGATTTATTAGAACAAAAATTGACACGGCAAGCCGCGCCTTAACACTAAAATGAGAAAAACAGAGATCTGTCCCAAGTGGGACGTCGAGTGAGGAAGAACCCCGCGGCCGTGCGCCGCCGGCCTTTTATGCGTTTTGCCTTGATCGTTTGGCGGTCACGGCTGCGTATTCCTCCTGATCCACCGCCGTATGCCACAGAATATCGAAAATCGGGGTATGTCATATAGTGCTGCCGCGCAGTGTAGTCTGGAAAAATAGATGAGGAAATATCTGTCTGGTCAGGATAGGCTGGAAACTTACACTAAGGAAATTTTTTGTGGTCAGCATAGTCCGGAAAAATTAGTAAGGAAGTACATAATCGCCTGGTAAAGTATTCTCTGGAAAAACAAGTAAGGAAGTAGGGATTGCCTTGCAAGTATTCTCTAGGAAATGGTTGTCTGGTAGGTTTCATCTGGGAAAAATAATTGAATCAACAAACGAGAAGGATGGATGTTCAACGATGGCTCAACGACTGGTACGACTACAATATCCTACTTCAAGAAGTTCAATAGCTGTGCTACCATGATATTCTCCGGTTTTAATTGTGATCACATAGTTGCGAAAATATAATAGTTGTATGAACATATATTGTAAAAAGAGAAAAAAAAAGATCCCACGATAAAAATTCATTTCACCTTCAGAAAAAAGAAATAAATAAATGTCAGTCCTCAGTTTGTCGCTGGGGAGTGTCATGACTTATAGTCATGGTCCCACCCCTCTGCGCCAGGCGTGGGAGTTAGCTCCACCTTGGCGGCGGTATAAGGCATCGTTTATACTTCCGCCGCCGAGCAGCGCGGCGAAGTGCAATCCTATAGTATCAGTCGTGCCGCGCCGCGTGATCAATATTACAGGAATGCACTGTGCCGCGCCGCTCGGCGGCGGGAGTATAAACGACCCCTAAAAGGGGTGCGACAGAGCTGAGCTTATCTGGAAAGATTCTCCAGAAAGTTCGAAGACGAATTTGTGCCAGGCTCTGAAGCTATGGCTTGTTTATTGATCCTTTGAACAATGCTCCTTGCATGCAAACTACCGATCATTGCAGTGTGATAGTCGGGGCTTGCTATCGCTACACAATGGCTCAGCCGGAATGGCGTTGGACTACGAAATAATTGAATGTCGAGGGTTGATGGTTCGAATACTGTGAGATCATTCCTCCATAATGGCTGGCAATAATGGCATTTCTGTGTTCATCTTATTTAATTTGAGTGTTAGAAGTGTTGCTTGTTTTATACCTCTTTTCTTATATAGCAGAGGTGACGGGATATAAACGGAGACCGTTCCTTATCTACTGTCGTTCTCGGAGTTAAATTCCGGTCCGCATTTGCGGACAACGGCTGTTGCATCACACAACAGGTTGATAATTGTGCTGGGACCACTTGGTCCCGGCGCGATTCACCGTTCTCTCAGCACGATTATCACGTGTCGCCTGATGCAGTAGCCGTAGCCCGCAATTGCAGACCGGAGTTAGGCTCCGAGAACGACAGTATATTAGAAGCTATGGAAATTCACACGTCTCAACATTTGCTAGAATATCAAGTGAGTCCCCTCACCCTTCTCCCCACATATGTTACTAAAAAACCGTTTTTAATTTGGCGAAACACCATATGGGGTTCGCTTTGATATAGAGTTCACGTAGTAATTTTAGTCTGATGAATGGACAGGGCTGTGACGGTAGATGATTGCTCGAGCGATCGAAACTCTGGCCTGTGACGCCGCCAACACCGCACGGCCAGCCGCCTGGTCCATGAGTCAGACTAAATCAAAAACGGAAACTATATGGCACTAGAAAAAAGGTTCGGACAACATAAGACCTCCTAATCTTGTTCCTCGATCAATGACCAATCTTTTTCCGACAGAAATTATTATTATGAACAGAAAAAGGTTTACCAAAACTGCGAAATTCAATGAAGCGACCTTAATACATTACCGCATGGCTTTCTTGAGTCAAATCTGAGACTTTGACCCAACTACCGTATACCCACCGTAATTTACCGTAATCAGTCAAAAATTGATAAACTGATCTCAAGTCCGTGATGAGCATTTCAAATAACCACCGAGAATGAAGTTCCGGCCTCGACTTATTTCTTTTTCGACATTCGAAGCCACATAAGCTAGTTCAACACCATTTGTGGGAGCACAGAGGTCGAAAAAAATTTTTCGCCGAAACTCTTCCCAGGGGGTAATTTGGGGCGCTGAACACAAATCTGAGGTCCATTTCCAGTTTTTGGCTGATTTTTTCAGATTGGGGTGCGCTGATTGTCGTTTTACGTACCGTAACCCGTTGTTTTGGCCGTTTTTAATCTACACGTGAGGATTGAGTGAAATTTTATAATGTTAATTTGTTTCCTTTTAACTTCTCTACAACCCTCAAGAGACCGGTTTTTCAAAACTCCAGTTTGTGTTTGGGGGTGGTCCCTTGTAAGGTACACTAGCGACGAAGAACTAGCCTGCCACTGCCACATAGGTTTCTTACGATAAATGCCCTGTGAAAGCTGTAAAAAATAGAAACCGATGTACGAAATCTTTCTTATGCAATACGACGACCGTAACGAAACGTATATTATAGAAGAAGAACAACAATCCGGAAAAAAATGATGACTGACAATTGAACAAGTTTCAAAATGTTATGAACATATAGAACGCCTGTGTATCTAGCGAAAGCTGACCAAAAACTTATTTTCCCGACACGTTGCGCCAAGTGCCGCACGTTCCGTTACTGTACGAGTTTCACGTCCTCACACCCTATCTTATGCGTGAAAGCATCAAAAAACCCTTAAATTCACCTTTTCCCTTAATTTTTCTCACTTTTTTACATGTCTTCAGTGGCAGATCTGCTATTGATCAAATCTGGATTTGAACCAATCGCGGACCTATCTCTGAGGGTACCGACGGGCTCTGCGATACATGGGTACGAAAAAACCTAGAGAGACTCTAGACGCTATCACTTGCCACGAGAAGTGTGATTCCGGCCTTATTCAATATCTTAGCCGTATGTCAGAAAATCGTGGAACCTCTTTGTTGTTTATAGTTCTATGCTGGATGCAGAGTTGTGGAAAGCGTCTGATGTAGCTGCGGAGTACCAGTGTCTTGTAGAGGAGTCAATTCGGACTGGTCGACTGAGGAATGTTACCGCGTCAGGTCTCTCTACAGTTGTGGGTGGAGAGGCGCTCATGGTGGACAATGTGCCATATGTTGTCGTAGGGTAAGTTGCCAAGCTGAAGGAGCTATGTTTGGGCAAGTATACTCTGTTCATCTTGAATTGCACAAAACACGGTCCGCCAATAGTCCTCTAATTGGCCCGCTAGTACCGTAGTGTACGTCCACGACCCGTTCTCGGCAGACCCGGGTGTGCACCCGTTGTGCAGAGCAATCGATTCGTCAATGCCGTCACTCGGCCACCCGGGTTTGCCGAGAGCCCGTCGTGGACGTACGCTACGGTACTAGCGGGCCAATTAGAGGACTATTGGCGGACCGTGTTTCGTGCAATTTAAGATAAACAGAGTATATTTCTCGGACATGGTCGAAGCCACGGCCCCTTCCTTACGACCATTGTTTTTTTTAAATTAAGGATCACTTCTGGGCGGAACTCTATGCTCCCTGCACATTTTTTATTCTCGGGCAAAATGCTTACAACGGTCACTCAACTAGAATTCGTCGCCTAGCGATTGTTTTCTTCAGTGGTCATCCAGGCCAAAGAAAAACCAATGCCATTCAAACCGTTTGGCGGCATACTTGCATTACGTTTCAAGAAACACAAGTTCGGATGTTACTCAATGAGAACTTCTTTGATAGAAGTGAATTAGTGTCGAAAGAATTGTCTATGATATCTCCCACTGCAGATCTGCGTTGGTCTTCACAAAAATTCTCGCTGATTACTGTGAAGCCTTTGCCGCGCTGCCTACATTCGCTGCCGATTTATTATCCCGTGTTGTCGAGCTTCTGAAAGGATTCAATAGGTGTTCTTTTTTATTCTTTTCTGCATTCCCAATTTTACACTCTATTGTAGTCAAACAGTACTAACGGTGTTTCATTGCAGTCGATGTTGCCAGTTGATATTAGGCGCTGGAGCTCTGCAGCTGGTTGGTCTGAGAACAATTTCTGTCAGGAACCTAGGTAAAGTTTACATTATCGCTATTGAGGTTATATTTGCCGATTCGTAATTCTGAATATTGCAGCGCTGGCTTCGCGATCTCTTCAGCTAATCGTCTATCTTGTGCCATTTGTTGCCCGAGAAGCTGAGCTTGCTCTCAAAGAGGACCAGAAACACCTAATGCGACATTTCAAACAGGTTTTCAGCCCGTCCAATTTGCCGTCATTTCGTCTTATTGGTTCCTGAAATTTTTCTCATATTAGGCTCTCACCGACTACGGCGACCATATTCGCGAAATCACATCGAAACTCGTTAGTGTAATCGATCATCACACCAGTAACTGTTTGGAGAAAGTGAGTTTCGTTATATTTGCGTGCTTTTTGTTACTGCTCTAATCGGAAGCAATTTCCAGTGGGAAGTGAGCTCCACGGTGCCGTCGCCATCTTTCCAGCAGATATGTCGCCAAATGCAAAAGTTTCACAACGGTCTTGCTGGCATAATACCAGATGATCAGATAAAGGTAACATATTGACTACACATTCATCATTGTGAGTTGCCCAAAGGAGTGATTTCAGTCATTGTTCGAGACTGTCCACGATCACTTCAAAGGAAGTTTGAAGCTACATTTAGCGAAGATCGGAATCTCGCCGCATGACTCCCTCAAATATGGGTAAGCTTTGAAACTTTCCGTCGCCAATGCAGTTCTCGCTGCGAGCAACTCCGCGACTTGAACTCTGCAGGCCCCTTGAGGCTCCGTCCATTGTCAACGACGAGCGTCAAGTGACACTGGTGGTTTGCATCTTTAACATTTGTTAATGATTTGACTCCGTAGCGACCACTGCAGCCGGCGAGTCGCTGATGGTGGGGGTATCGCAGCAGTAGCGGCTGTCACTGACACTATCGATACTATCGTTTATCCCGCGCCGTCCTCGTACACGTTGCATGCGCCAGCCAACGAGAATTATGCGCCAGCGTCTGAGCTCCAACGACTTGACGCTTACCGCTGGTCCTTGGCTATGAACGGAGCCTAAGTGGTGGACGCCTGCTGCCAACGGAATGCCGGTTTTCTAGTGTTCGCGTCACATCATGTGGGCACCACTGTGTCTTCGCCATATTAGAAGAAGGAGATCGACTATTTGGAGTCAGTGCAGAGTAGTTTCACTCGTAAACTCGCTATTAGATGCTCAGGGCTGAGTTATGAGTTTATACCGAATGGAGTCCTTAGGCGGTATATATATATATATATATATATATATATATATATATATATATATATATATATATATATATATATATATATATATATATATATATATATATATATATATATATATATATATATATATATATATATATATATATATATATATATTCTCTACCTAATTTGTTGAATAGAAGAAAGAAAAATGACCTAATTATGGCTTTCAAAATTTGAACAAGGAAGCTATCAATTCCCTTCACGAATTTTTTTCACTTTCGCTAATTCCAGAGGTAGGAACAACATGATTAGATTCAAGATTCCGTTATCAAGAACTAAAATAAGGTCGAGTTATTTTTCAGTAAGAATTCTTACAATGCTTAACAAAACATTTAGGGATGATTGGTTTCGAATGTCACTCAATTTGTTCAAGTTAAAGGCTAGGGAACTTGCTGTAACAGAGAATTCCTGAAAGTGTTGTGCTATAGGTATTTTTTATAGGGTTTGCATTACTGAAGATTTGTTTTCAGCGCATCTATTTTACGATGCAGCGACATCATATTGTTTTTTCAGTCATATTTTGTTCGTTTTACGTAGGTCTTCCTACGTCTATCAGTAAATAAATCATGTCTTGTCGTCCGTGCCCGGTGAATGGTGTACCTTACGGAGTTGACCTGCTTGCCGATCCTCCCCCGCTCCCATTATTTCCTGGTGACCCTGTGGGGGCCTGGTCATAGTCCTTACCCCATTCCTCGTGCGTCGAGGTTGTTCTATGGAAGCGAGTTTATCAGGTGGTTGGAGTTCATTCTCACCTGTTGTCTAGGTTTGGGTAAGTTCCGGCCCTTATTCGAATATGGGTATGTATCAAATTAAATAAGGCGCTCCCTATTCTTCTGATGAGCCTACTTTTCAGATTTGTGTCACAGGACTACGCGTTCTACGCCCAGAGTTTGTGCGCTATGTCAAGCTGCTCCGATCTATACGTGCAGTCATTGAACGATATCATCTACGGGCGGTAAACTATGGCACCCTCATACCGGTTCTTCCACTTTATCCTTAGCCTACGAGGTGTTGCAATTTTCATGCATATGTATTTATTTATAAACAAGCGCTCTTATAACTGTGTAGTATAATTTCCACAAAGCCAGTTGGAGCCTGATTCCCACAGTCTAATTCTGTTTCCTATGAGTAATGTGTATAGTAGGAAAGCATAATTCGCGGTTGTGACCGTCATGTGTGATATATGGTGGGTGTATCCGCGAAAGGGATAGCTGCGGGCCACTCAGCAGGCCGCGCGCCTGTCGCGTACGCCGATCGATCACCACATTTTTCGTGGACGCACACGACACAGCGCAGACTGCTGTGGTGTCCGCAGATATTCCTCTTCCTGTTATCCGAACTAGTTCGGGTAACCAGAAAAGGGAGAGCTGCGGACACCTAAGCAGACTGCGCTACGTCGTGTGCGTCCACGAGAAATGTAGTGGTCGATCGGGGCACGCGACAGGCGCGCGGCGTGGTGAGTCGTCCGCAGCTATCCTTTTTGCAGATCCACCCACCATACGATTTCAAGTTCTGTCACTATTGTCTCTTTCAAACTCTTGGGTTCACTTAAGCTTGTGTTAGTCTATTGCTAGTCGTTATATAATTTAACCAATTATGTGCCTAATTGCATAGCGTGATCTTCCAGATGCCGTTCTAATCCAATAGATTCTTTACGCGTTCTCTCACAAACATTCCTGATGTCTTGATGGTAGCTAACTGTTATTCGAATCACTTGACCGATGCAGAGATATATAAAATTCATAACGTTTGTAGAGATCTTTTCACTTTGCCTTCCACGCACAAGAAGACCCCGTCATAGTCAGATGAAGTTCGCCGTGAGCGCACTTTGAATTTCGGGCCCTCCGCGAATCCACGCCATGGGCCGCGAACCAACCGCGGACATCTCGGGTTCGCGATCTCCTGTGATCTGGTAAATGTGTTGAACGCCCCAGACAAGCCACGCTGTATACAGCGCGCAAATCTGGCACTGCTGATGTCCTTGCTTCTCCCTCATTACGGTCGAGATCGTACTTTTCGCGACCAGCTACGGAGTGCATATACAGCGCGTTTCACACTAATCCGTTATTGGTTTTGGATCAAAATCGTCACGGAAATTATGATTACCACCGAATTCGCCATGCAGGAAACCCTAGTGCACCACATTCCAGCTTCCGAGGGAAAAATTACGTAACCTTGGTATCAAACCACAAAATAGTCTATAACACAAAATAACAAAATAGTCTGTTTCAAACGTATAGACACTCTAGCAGAAATAGGAGAAAAGCTCTTAATAGATTTCTGGCTCGTGTTCGTCCTATAGGGATAGGTTTTGGCAACTCGCAGTTCAGATGCCTTGCGGCCTCCGTCTCTCCTAGACAATGTGCAGATGATGTTGTTCCACATTCAGGCAATCTTTGTCTTGAGTGATCAATTGATTATCAGTGCTGACCGCTCGGTGACTATAAAAGCGGTTTGGGGTAAAAGAGTCACATTTCTAGGATTCTATTCTGGTGAGCTGTGACAGCGACTTCTGGTTCAACTGCTTGCTACAGAAGGAATGGTTCCAGACTTCTATGCAGCGATGGGAACTCCTCTTGGACCAGTAAAAATAAATATTGGAGACAAAATCAAGGACCAATTCCTGGTAAAGAAGAAAATTGGAGAAGGAGCCTGTGGACAGGTTTACCTGGTTCACGTGGTCGAACCGAATGGAAAAGTGGGTTTGAAAAGCTACTCCGTTCTCTAATGTTTAGGCTTCCGCTTCAACGGCAGGGAATTTCGATTTGGAGAGTTTTCGCTAAATCGGAGTGCAGGGAATAGGATATCCCAGGGAATGTGCGGAAACCGCTGGTAAAACGGTCTTCAAGTTATTTTAGAACTTTCAGTGAACTATTGCGCCGCAAAATGTGGCCGTCGTCCGTTTTCGGCCACTGTCCTTTCTTCACCGCGCGCAGTGGAAGTTGATTTCCAGCAGCGGCATGAATACCGCCTGTGCGGCGATCCCGCCGCGAGGCGGCGAGACGACAATGCACCTGCTGTAGAAGCATATATTTGGACGGCCTGGACATGCTGAGAATACCGTTATTCTCTACCTACAGGCCATTTTCTTCATGGGTAACGGCGCATAGCTCACAAAACTTCTGGATGGGCTTCACCTAGTCCAGGGGTGCGTTCCAAGAACGTTCCCATCACGCTGTGGGAGGAGAAGCAACCTCACCATGGACAAATTTGCTTTCCATGGATGCGAATTGAAACTGAAAATTGCTCCTACGTGGCCGTGGCTACGATTCCATGGACGCGTTTTGCCATGGGAATGTTCTTGGAACGCACCCCAGGTCGGCCTACCTAGCCCAAATTTTGGAAAAGTTAAAAGTGACCGAACCTTATCTTTGAGCTCGATAAGTTTGCTAGTACTCTTCTGGATTAGACGACCCACTTGAGCAATATATTCAGAGCTGTTCATGACACCACAGCTGTCGAATGGTTTATTTCACTTCAAAGACACAAAAACGATTGGTGTAACCAACCGAAAGGTGTCTCGAGCCGAAACAACTGCCAACTCAAAGAATTATTTTGGGTGGGTGAGAAGATTGGGCGGATTAGAGGAAAGGACTAAGCAGCGTTATAGGTTACCGAAGTGGCGTCGACCATTGGCAGTGTACCGCTCTTCCCTCTGATCCGCCCACCCTCACGGTTTGGACAAGTTTATAATTTGCCACCGGCACAAAATTCTCACCGAAGTGATGTAGATTTTCTTTTCAAAATGTTTCATGTTATGGGCTCGATATCGTGATAACGTTATCGCCGGTGAGGCTGTTTCCCTTCTCCCTCGTCTGTTCACAGCTTCAGCCGCTTTCGTCTTCAGAAAGATGGTGTGTGAATGAAAACACACCGCTCTCCATTTCTTTTATGCCCTAATCCTTATCCAATGGCTTTAATCAATTTTGTTTACCGTGAGAATTTTGTGCCGATAGCAATTTATAATCGTCTACCGTTTGGCGCCACAAGCGGACCACCCAATTCTCGGGACTATCCTAGACGGGGGGGGGGACACCCAAGATTATTCTTAGAAATGAATAGAAAACCTGATAAAAGATGCTTGATGCTGCTATCGGGGTGTGTATACAAGTCTGTTGGTACCTGCTCGTTGGTGCCCCTGCTTCTACTGAACCCAGCAGACGTTTGAGTGTACACAGGGAACGTTCGAGCGATATAGCGTGCACAACTATATCGCGAAAGTATCCCGCACATTGCATAAAGGTGTCGCCGTCCGGCACACTAAGGCCTCTGGTCCATAACACCTTAGGATCCGTACCTAGGGAGTCATGGAGTCTTTGGCCACAAGCCACAATTTCGCCAATTTACCTGAACTGTCGATCGCTGTCGAGTGATATCCAAAAACTGCGTTAACCAGACTTCTGAGCTATTTCCATGCATCGTTCGCTGCTTTGCAGAGAACTCTTCTCAAGGACAAACCCGTCATTAACGTAGGAGGGTATACCATCTATTGCAGCAACGCTGATTATAGGAGAGTGGGGGGCCGTGCGATAGCTGTAAGGAAGGACTCCAATGGTATTAGCAATGAGTTAGGCTCAACCTCGTGTCAGAATGCATTTGTAGGACTGCGGGATTACAGAGGATTCAACCTTTGAATAGTGAGCGCTCATGCGTTCACTGAAACCGCCGAGGACTATTAGGAAGATGCGTTTTATGGGGAACTCAACATGTTGCTAGATAGGATTCCTTGTCAACATGATGCTGTCGTGGGGATGGACGCAAACGCGAAGATGGGGCTTGATCAGGAATCCGGAGTACTCGGTGAATGGTTCTACCCAGTGGAGCAAACATCGGCCACTGGCTACCGCCTTCTCGACTTTTGTGAACGCAGTGGTCTGATTATTGCATCAACATTCAAGAGGAATCATCGCCGCCATCAGCTTACGTGGCAGGGACCAACCCGGCTATCTCCAGAAGAGCAGCGGAGGCGGAAGATGACAACTTTGAAACTACAGCTCGACTATGTCCTGACGAGGAATATTCCAGTATCGGACATTCGAAGATCTAGAGCTGTGTGGGATGTCGCATTCTGATTCGGATCACCGTCCTGTTCTGTTGAACTTCACTGCGAGGATTCATAAGAGGAAGCGAGGGGCTCAGCCTCTCCAGAGGATTGACATGACAAGTCTCAGAGATGAAGAGTGCAGAAGGAATTTCCGACAACGCGTTTCTATTCACATCGGAGTACGGACTAAGAAGAAACTTTGCAACGCGGATTCTTTTGTCAAGTGCATCCAGGGACGCTTCGAAAGAGGCACTCCCGGTTGTACAGCCTAAGAAGAAGTCCGCCTACGTCTCAGAAGAAACAACATCTACCTACAACAGAGTATGTGCTCTCCGAACTGCAGGAAACTTCGTGGAGGAGAAGCGTCTGAGGAGGAAGTTGCGTCGGCAGCTTCAAAGTGACCGCGAACGAGAGTGGACGTGTAGAGCTAAGGAGTTCGAGAAGGCTTGGGAGGAGAAGAATCCGAAGAAAGCCTACACGTTGCTGCGACAGTATAGCGGGGAAGATGAAGAGATGTTCTCCTGTCTTGAACACTACCAATGGAGTTGCAGCATGACGCGACGCTGCCAATATGGAAGGATTACTTCAGTTCACTACTGAATCGTCCAGCGCCATCAGTACCTGAGCCCGCATGTTCAGAGAGCACATTACGATGTCAGTGAGGAACCGCCGACTGAGTCTGAAGTTTTGGATTGTGTCCGGAAAATGAAGAATGGAAGGCAGGTGGAGATGACAACATCACTGCTGAAATGCTGAAAGCTCTTCCTCCGTCTGGGATTCGTGAAATGACCAACACCATCCGTGCCATATGGATGAGCGAAAGGATACCCGATTCGTGGAGACATGCTATCATCGTACCTCTTCACAAGAAGCTATCCGTCACGGATCCTAAGAACTACAGAGGAATCTCTCTACTTCGTGTCATGTACAAGGTTTTAGAACGTATCATTCTCGAGCGACTTATCAAACATCGTGAAGGAACGACCAGAGATGAGCAAGCCGGTTTTTCGACCTGGAAGATCGACCATCGACCAAGTGTTCGTCGAGAAGAGTAATTGAATCGTGGCAGCGGTTTCGAGGCCATTACAGCTTGCTTTTGGACTTTGAAGCCGCGTTTGACTCTCCTCGTCGTGATCGATTGCTCAATGCTCTGCGAGCAGATGGAGTCCCGGAAAAGTATGTTCGGCTAATCGAGGACATGAACAAAGGAACAACAGCAGCAGTTCGTGCACCGGTCGGATTTGCGGCAGCTTTGGAGGTGAAGACAGGAGTAAGGCAAGGAGTGGTAGCAGGACCATTTTTTTCAATTTCGCTGTTGCTGACATCATGTGTAGAGTTGCAGAACAGTTTTCTGAGGACGTGATCCTAACACCATCAGGACGCTCCCTTGTCGATCTGGAGTACGCCGACGACATTGTTATTCGCTGAAAACAACTCAAAACCGCGAAGGATTGCGAATCTCATTTCGAAGTATGCAGCAGCCTATGGACTTCGTCTTCGTCCCGACAAATGCAAGCAGCTGTGGGTCTCTCAGAGGCCTTCAACGGGAGTTTGTGAGGACGCACAACGTATCGAACCGGTCGATGATTTCTGTCATTCAAGCTGTTTGCTGAAGAACGATGGTATTTATTCAGCGGATATTCAACAACGATGTGCGGAAGCTACGTCTGCATTCAATTTTTTAACCAGGTGTTTGTGGTCTACCACCATCGCGAAGTCAAGTTGCGCGTCTACTTATCCGCTATTCGCCCTATCATGATGTACGAATCGGAGACGTGGACAGCACCGAAGACTTAGATAGAAAGGTTGTATAGCACGGAGAGAGGAAGCTTTTAGGCGTTTGCTTGATATTTCTGGCCGCGTGTATGCCATAACGAAGACCTTTACAAGGAAATCGACGCAGTACATCAACGCTTGACACGAGGGAGGTGCCAGCATCTCCTAACGCCATCTCAAGCAGCAATGGAAAGTCGACTTCGACTGCTCGGGCATATACTAAGAAGAACGCTGGATCGTCTCGTACAACACGCTTTAAAAATGCTTCCAAATCCTGTCTGGAGACGGCCACCTGGGCGTAGGCGAAAGTTCTGGACGGATGTGGTTAAAGAGGATTTAAAGTCACCGGCATCGAAAGACAGTTCAGGCGCGATGTTTCGTTTCGGTGAAATGGAATAGTGACAGCTGGATGGAATGTGTTCAAATTGTGGCTGAAGACCGTGAAAAATGGACACGGCTGACTACTAGGACGGCACACCTCGGTGAAGATGCGGAATGACCGCGTCAGGCGAAAGCCAACCGATTAAGTCAGTAAGTCAAGTAAGATGCTGCTATCAATCATTGTTGTTGATGAAATTCTATAGAAATACTTCGATTGATAGCGTTCGTTATAGATCGGTGGTTCATTTCATTTCTGACTTGAATCGTGAGTGCCCCCCGTCTAGGATAGTCCCCGATTCTCTCGTGTGTCTTCTAGACCAAAAGAGAGGGTGCTCTTTCGGAATAGACGACCCACTAAAGAATACAATGAAATTAGCAAATGTTTGGGATTGACCGACCGCTCAGATGATCAAATCAAACAGTTCTCTGTGTTTGAAAAATACTAAATCAATCGACGGCTCTTGTGGGGTGAACGTTTCTCATGAAATTTCTCTCGTGGGTCGTCTATTCCGAAAGAGTACCAAAGAGAGCTCTATCTTAGACGGGGGGGGGGCACCCAAGATTTTTTCTTAGAAATGAACAAAAAACCTTTGAAAGATGCTTGTTGCCGCTATCTATCAATGTTGTTATTGAAATAACAGACCAGCGTAACAGGTATCAGATACGAGACCAGCGTAACAGGTATGAGAGGTATCAAGGGCTGAGAAGCAGTACCCATTCGCTTTCGGACTGCTCTTTTCAAGAATTCACTGTAGGTTCCTGAGGACGTCGGAGAATGAACAATCAGCTTCGCTGGTTGGGTGGTCACATCGGTGCAAAACTAGTTGGTGAGGGGGCACTCAGGATTTACACATAGAAATGAAAAGATTAATCCATGAAAATGAATTTTTTTTCGTTATCACATATGCGATAACGTTATCACTCGTAATTCCCTGGAAATTCCATGGGATTAGATCGATTTCTGAAAGCGGTATCATTAATTCCTCACTCGAATTCTGAATGGCTTCCCTCAACTAGTTTTTCACCCTCACATCCGAGCATACATTCGGAACATTTATCACAGGAGCAGCGAAGGCTGACGTCATTGGCCAGCGGCGAGGAAAGGGGCGGATAGTCTACTCCCAGCAAGATATCTGAATCAGTACCCAAATTAGGCGCCAATCGGCGTATTGAAACAAATGACTCCATGCCGCAAATGCCCCAAATGCATAGTACGCGCTGAAAACACTACTCAGGAATTTCTGAACACGTTACCTGAGACAAGTTACCTGCAAGTTGCATGATGGCTTCACGCAACTTTCTCTGGATTCACATGTAACTTGAAACGGTGGTACTCAGACTCTGCGGAGGGGGGGAAGCGCCGGACAGTAGAGCCCGTTTTCGACTTGGGGGAGCGACAGCGGAGGCCTCCCCGAGGGGGGCTTCAGGGGAGGTCCCTGCTCTCCTCCGGCGCTTGCCTCTCGAGAGGAAGAGATGGAAAAGATGGGAAGATTTCGTAGAATTTAGTTTACGACAATAGAGAAGGCATAGTAGGCCAAACGCAAACATCGTCATTCACGTCAAGTTTTGTCCTGATTTGACGTGATTTCTCCTGTGATCTATCACGTGCTCAACCGGTATAAAAGGCGCCTCACCTTATAGGCCCCCGTCATAGTCGGTGGATCTACTGAGTCCCACCGGGTCGATACGCATCGAATTCGTGGAAGACGGGTGCAAAAAAATCAACCCACTGAGTCCGACTGCGACCGTCTGATGCCCACCGCAATCCCCCCGGTCGATGCTGATGGTTCTCATGCGTACAAGGGCGGGGCCAATGCACCGACTGAGTCCCACTGAGTCCCACCGAAATCATCCTCACCCCACCCGGTCGATATAGGTGTTTTTCACGTGATTTGGGTGCATTTTTTTCGACCGACTGCGACCTGCCGAGTCCCGCCGCATCTCGACTCTCGCCGTCTGCGCTCTGCCCCACGTACTGCTGATACGGACATCAGATTCAGACATGTTGAAAACAAGAAAAATCAGCCACCAAACACGTTCCGATTCACAGCTGAGGTGATAATCGTCACTATCAATTGCGTGTTTCGCAGAGGAGTTGGTTGGCGCTGGGGGCAACCTGACGCAGTGGGACTCAGCAGGTTTTCCCACCCCGGACTCATTCGGACTCAGCAGGTTTTTCGACGAAGTCTGACCGGGGCCATAGAGAGCCTCATTCGGCCCAACAGGGCCGGCCCTGGACGGGGACTTCGAGTCCCTGTCAGAAAGGGATATTTTTGGAGGAAAGCGGAGACGTTTTCCGGGGGGAGCGTGACGTCACTGCTTCGGGGCCGTGACGTCACTGCTCCAGGGCCGTGACGTCACTGCTCCGGGGCCGTGACGTCACTGATCTGGGCCGTGACGTCACTGATCCGGGACGTGACGTCACTGCTCCGTGGCCGTGACGTCAGTGCTCCGGAGCAGTGACGGGGGGGGGGGCTTCAAGGCAGTGACAGGGGCGCTTCAGGGCAGTGACAGGGGGGCTTCCGGGCAGTGACGGGGGGCTCCGGTCAAGCCAAATTGTCACTTCGGCGGTAGCCCCCCCCTCCCTTGGGGGGCCAAGCGCCGGTGCTCGGAGGGTTGCCCCCCTGTAGAGCTGCGCTAGCCCCCTCCAGTGTATGAGTACGTGTTACTTACCGTGTTTTTCGATTTAAGTCACGCGTAACTTGCCTCAATATTACACGTAACTTGCACAACATAGCGAGTAACTTGCAATTTTGTTACATGTAACTTAACACCGACACGTGACGCAGTCCGCGAACCGACGCGTAACCTAGTGCCTCCACGGGTTGGGCGGGGCTCCATCGGCTCGGCTGGTCCAAGTACCTCAAACTTGGCTAATTGGACCGAGGACGGTGCACTGAGTCCTGCCTCAGGAGTGCGCCGTATACTTACCTTGTAGACGCCTGCCGCATAGATAAGTTACATGTGCGATAAAACAAATGTAAGTCAACCAGCACCGTGCAACATCTTCACTATGTTGAAGGTCACATGTAACTTAAAGCTGTAAAGATTTGTCGCAGGTATTATGCTAAGGGTCCTTAATTCGCATGTAACTTAATCAGAAATTCCTGAGACGCGGTTTCCCATCGATATGTTGCATGTAACTTGAATGACCTGAGATAAGTTGCAACTAACTTACATCGGCTTAGATATGTCACAAGTAACTTGTTTTTGGCCTTTTATGTTACAAGTAACTTGTTTTCATTTTTCTGAGTAGTTGAATTTGGGCTTGACACCAGCATTGGGCCCGCCTGAGCACGCAGGAAGAGTTTATAGTGCAGAACTACAGGTTGGTAGAAAAGTACTGGAAGCAACGCCTATTAAGCAGCAGAGGAATTATAATTTATAAGCTTTCAAATAGACATACGAAAAATTTTATGTCGATCTGTCAATTCGTTCATTATTTACAAGCCATTTGAATTCGACGTGTCGGTGCATTTTTAACAATGAAAAAAAAAACTGAGTGTCGTGCAGTGATAAAAATCTTTGTTTTCGAACGTTCATCAGCAACAGAGATTCATACAAAAATGGTGAGCGTGTTAAAGGAATCTGCTCCTACATTTCCAATTGTACATCGATGGGTTTTAGAGTTTAAACGTGGTAGTAGAAGCGTTGAAGACTAACCACGTAAAGGACTACAAAAAAACTGCAACAACATCAGAAATCATTGAGCAAGTACATAATATTGTTAATGAAGATCCAAGATTGACTAAGCAGGAAGTTGCTAATACCATAGGCATCTCAGACAAACTGGCATCTCAGACAAACGAGTACTTCATATTTTTCATAAAGAATTGCGTATGAACAAGCTATTTGGAAAGTTAGTGCAGTATTCGTTAACAATTCAACAAAACTCACACGATGACGATGGCTAAATTGAATGAATTAAAGTACGAATTGCTTGAACATCCACCGTATTCACCAGATTTGACTCCTAGCGACTACTACCTCTTCCTCAGAAACTTGAAACAATTCCTTCGTGGAGAGCGTTTTTCATCGAATGAAGAAGCTACATCAGTCGTGGAACAGTATTTTGCAGAGCTTCCAGAAAATCATTACAGAGGTGGTATAAAATTATTGCAGGATCATCGGAATGAGTGTAGCTTCTGTAGCTCTTAGAAGTCTCTACAGCTTTGTTACATGATGGGGACCTGTTCACTGGATTATGTCATGAATCTGAACTCAGAGAGGCTGAGTATCGTTACCATCGAAGGCAAAATATCTCTGCTAGTCCACGTGGCTTTTCTCGCACACGTCTTGGGGCTCTATTTATACCTCTCCCCTGGGCCTCGCCACACCGAAGCCCTTTTATGATTGAGTGATTTCGCCTATCAAGCGTGTGTGGGCTTCACGGGGTGGGGACGGTCGAGGAGTGGTAGGCTCTATCCTAGACGGTGGGGGGGGGGCATCCAAGATTTATTCATAGACAAAAACGCTTCAAAGGCACAGGACGCCTAAAAAATAATTTTTCAGATTTCATGCTTATCTTGAAGAGAGCCACTCTCTGATCACAATGGTATCTCTGAAATCTTCCAAGACCCTCTGCAAACGGAGATATGGCTCCTTGAAAATGCCTGCATTTTGAGGGCAGAAATTTCGTGGTAGAGTTGTCTCAGACCTGTATTTCTCTTCATCCGCAATCGCTGCACGAGAGCAGAACAGGATGAGGAGATAGATCGGCAATGGACTGAAGAACGACGACATGTTCAGAATCCATCCATCCATTTAGCCGCTATCGAGCTCGTAAATCTGGGGTGGTAGTAGATGCATTTTCAACGCCAGTTAACCATCACCTTTGAACCGCGAGTTAACCACCAACTTTACGCGAGTTAACCGCCAGGTTTATGCGAGCTTACCAATTTTTCTACTTGGTGAAAAAGTGATCGGGTCTCGGGTCCTGCACACCCCAGTGGAGTCCTGCACACATCCTGCACACTCCCGATGGGGTCCTGCACACCCCCAGTGGGGTCCTGCACATATCCTGCACACTCCCGATGGGGTCCTGCACACCCCCAGTGGGGTCCTGCACACTCCTGATGGGGTCCTGCACACCACCAGTGGGGTCCTGCACACCACCAGTGGGATCCTGCACAACCCCAGTTGGGTCCTGCACACATCCTGCGCACTCCCAATGGGGTCCTGCACACTCCCAGTGGAGTTCTACACACCCCCAGTGAGGTCCTGCACACATCCTGCGCATTCACACTGTGGTACTGCACCAAATCTTCAACGTCCTGCACCCCACTCACGACGACTTGCATACTCTTCAGCAAGCGTAAGCGTAAGGGAAACGCGTTATCGCATGTGATCTCGCGTTAAGTCCGCGCAAAACAGCAATCAAACGGGAGTTGACAGAGAAAATGGAAATAGTGTGTGAATGAAGAAAAAGATTAATAGCTTCCGAAAAAGTCCTCCGGAGGACTTTTTAGGAAGCTATCCATCTTTTTCTTCATCTACCCACTATTTCCATTTTTTTTCTGTCAGCTCGCGTTAAGTTGCAGTTTTGCGCGAACTTAGCGCGAGCTGAAAAAAAGCTCAAAAAAGCTTGAAAAAAAATTATAATGCACTATTTTTCCCAAAAAAAAAAGGCAGAACGAACCATTTTTTTTTTAATTTTTTGTACAATACGTATCTAGTGGCTCATACAGTGCCATGCGTATGCTTAGTTTCAGAAATGTCCGACGCATGTCCTGAGAATCGTCAACTAAAAAGCTCGCGGTCAGCTGCAGTTAACCGCGAGTTAACTCGCGGTTATCTACTCATTTACTACCACCCCTGGTAGGGGGCCGGGCCTGTGATGGTGAGCGAAGGAGGTCGGGCCTGTGGTGGTCGCTTATATCTCGCTTATTTGAAGGGATTGAGATCTCGCATTTGACAAGTGTTATGCTGGAGGGGTCTGCTACACAATCAAATAAAAATCACCAATTTCATGTCTGAGGGTGTACTGTGCCTTTAAAGGCAGCAGACACGCTCGAAAAAGTTGTTGAGATAACTACGTTTCTGAAGTCGCATGGCTCCTAGTAGACTGATCATGCCGTTGGAAGCGTCAAAAACGAGTCAAAACTACTAAATTTCAGCAATGCAAATCGAAGATTTTCCGCAACCCCGCCCCAAAATACAAACTCGTCCAGATTGACAGTACCAATACGGTCCCTTTCGCTTCTTTTTGATGCTTCTAACGAGGTGAACGTTCCAGTACAGGCTGCAAAAGTATATCGGTTTCTCTATCTCAACCGTTTTGTTGCTAATATTCGCAGTTTCAACCGCGCGCCGTAAAACTCGTCCACTTTCACCTGATAACAAAATAACCGTTATTCCTCTATTTGCACTCAGTTTTCGTCCGTTTTTTCATCAGTTCCTAATACAACCAGCTCCAAACCTTTGATTTATGCCATAAAATCGATACCATTTTCGAGCGTGTCTGCAGCCTTCAAGTGTGCTAGTGGAAAATAAATATCGTAACCTTTGCCGTGAAATTAAATGCTTAGCCGCTGTTGTTTGCAGACTAAACAACTGATTTGACAGCAACTGATAATTTTGGCGCTATCGCGGCGGGAGTGGGCCACTGTGGTATCGCACTTGGCCACGCCCATTTTTTCGTGCCGCAACGACTCTCCTTATTTTGACCGAGGAGTGAAACCCGGGGTGGGTGCTCAATTTCAGTGTGACACGCTAAAATGGGCGTGGCCATGTGCATCGTGCCATAGTGCCCCTCCCCCGCTGCAATAGAACTATAATGTTTTCCTCTTTTTACTGCTCCACGTGTTTTTTGATGGAGATGGAGGGCCGGACCGTTATATTCTAATGAAATGGGGGATTACAATGTCCGAAACTCAGTTTAGGATTCGGTGCTGTGTGCGCGACAGGGGGAAGGAGCACTTGATTGTTGCATTTGGTCACACCCACTTTTCCAAGCCGCAACTGCTCTCCTGATTATGGAAGGCTAGCGAAACCGCAGTTTGGTGTAATAAAGGTAGTTCGGCACGGAAAAATGGGCGTGGCCAAGTGCAAAAAGTAAGTGCCCTCCCCCCTGGTGCGATAGCACCCGGCCTGTTTCTGAACCTCTTCAGAAAACCCACAAAGGATGACGGTTAGAAAACTTTTAGTCGCCGTCAAATCAGTTGTTTTGCCTGCAGCCAACGCTGCCAATGCATTTAATTTTGCGGCAACTACTACGGTATCTAATCTCCGTTAGCACACTAAAAGCGTTCTTGTCATTCATAGAAATGAAGCAAAACTCTGACGAAAGGTGCTTGATACTGCTATCAGCCGTTGTTGTTGTGAAAACACTATAAAAATACTTCGCTTGAAAGCGTACCAGCTGGTGGTTTATTTGATTTCTCTTTTAAATTCTGAGTGCCCCACCCTCGTCTGGGAGAGTTCCGAAGGGTATGCTTGCGGCCCTCGAAAGTCGTTCATCCGGAGGAGTCTACCATTGCATTAGGTTGGCCCGGAAGTTCTGCACCTACTGCCAGTCAGCGGATTTCCCTTGTTCAAATAGGGCCTTTCGATTAAGTTTGGTAAACCGATCGAGAGCTTACCTCTTCCTCTATCTTACAGCTGCTACTCGAAAAACGACCGGATTCCACACTAAAATGTAGAGAGAGAGAGTTTTGTGCTCCCAAAATCTTTGGATGTTCCTCGTTCTCTTCCCTCTAGCTATCAGGTTTGTATGGAACATTCGAATACTTGAATACATTTGAATACTAGATAAATTTACCGAAACGTATTCGCGAAAATCATTCAATGAGGCGATTTTTGCCTTTTTGCGAAAATTTTTAAAAAAGTGGATTTTCTATAAAATCTTCATTGAACAACGACTTCAGGGAACTCTACTATCGGTCACTTTTTCCAAAAAAAATTTTTTGCGGAAATCGAGTTTTTTTTTTGAAAAGAGTATTGATTGACAGAATAAATGTAATTTTGTCAGAAACCATCCATAATGCTTAAAGGCAGTGGTCGCCAAATATGATTGTCTTCTTTTATACTCTGAACCCTTTTCTGGCCTTGAAGTAGCAGAACCTATGAGAAAAAATCGCGAAAAAACAGTTGTCTCAACATCATCGGCATCAATGATTTCTAATATCAAGAACATTAGCTGGCTTAGGATTGAATTAACATTAACCATCGGACTCACCTGCTCAAATATTTATGTACTCACCTAGTTAAAAACATTGACAGAAGTGCTTGTTTTCATGGTTCAACTGTTTTATAAGGTAAATTCGCAATTGTTTCCTCACTCTGAATGTCGACGATTTTTGACTGCTCGGCATGAGACTGCGATCTTTTTGGACTACTCTGTGCACATGTGCACGAACTGGCATCTTAGGAACCTAATAACCAATAAAAGCCCGTTTTTCACCACGCTACATTCATAGTTTTTCAGCTGTTTTCGATCTGAGCTAATTTCTGTAGCTTTTTCAATAACGTTTTTCATCGTGGTCGCTGCCTTTAATTATGGACCTGGGCGCCCAAAGTCGTTCTACAATAGAGATAGGATAGAAAGTCTGATTTTACGGAAACTTCCAAATTGTGCGAAATCCTCCGCATTGAATATTTTTGCGAGCTAGTTTTGGTACAATGATGCAGTATGTACTCCTACAAATGTTTCTTACATTTGAGCGGTTCTGACAGAAAAAAAGAGGAGAACAAGGGACATTTACAGATTTTCGAAATCCGAAACTCGCTCTTGATTTTACTGTGAAATTCAAAGCAGGTTGAGTTTTCCGGATAGCAGTAAACATCATTAGATAGAAGATGAGCTGTGCTCCTGAAAATTATACCATACTTGCTCAAAAGATCAGGGGGTAATTCGTTGACTTACATTAGGTGCAGAACTTTCGGGGGCCTACCCTAAAAGATGATGGTAGCTCTTTCCAGAAAAGCCGTGAGCGAACGAAGCCGTCGAAAGCAGGGCTTGCAAAAGAGGATGAAACCCAAATATGTCAAAGTGAGTAGAATTTTGAGGTACTCTTTTCATCATGCCTGCATAGAGCACCCCAAGCATAATTTTCTGAAACGAACCTAGTAACCACTCCTACTGTGATCTCTGCCAATCTATTACATGCTTGGCTAACCAGTAGCAATCTCATTCGCTTTTCGATCCCGTCATTAACGCCTCGGTCCTAGTTGGTCGGGAAAACGCCGTGACCTGCCGTGGCCGAGTCGGTCGGTGCGTATGAGTAACATGGACAAGGAAGGTTGGAAAATACACTCTGTATCAGACTCTGGGGAAATCCGATTTGGCCACGATAGGATTTCTAAATGGATACCTAGTCGAGTTAAAGAGAACTTTCCCAGCAACACGTGCTGCTCCAAGGAGCACGTGGTCTGTTCGATAGGACCACGTGGCGCAGAGAGGCAAAACTCTTGCCGCACCCGCGTTTCCCACGCCGCAGCAAGTGGTCCTATTGTAGAAGGACATGGCGCAGAGCGGCAAAACTTTTGCCGCACCCTATTTCTCACGATAAAGCACGTCGTCCGTCCTATAATAGAAGCACGTGACGCTGGGAGCGGGTCTCCCCTAACGAGGATACGTCCAAGTCACGGCCCTCGGCAGGGGGTCTACTCGAGCGCAGTTCGCGACAAAGAAATCACCCTCTCCACCAGCGAGGAAGCTTCCCTCGCTGAGGACCGGGGGGGGACCCCCTCAGGGGTCAGAAATCATCCGGAAAGTGACTCGTAGTCACCTTCCAGGAGCGGCCCCAAAAAGCCGACTGCGCTCTCTATGGATTATAGAGTTGCACTCACTACGACAGCGTCGACCAGCTAACGAGCCATTTAAGCCAACTGGAGAGGATAAAAAAGGAGAGAAATTAAAATGTGGTGAGGTAGGACAATATTGAAGGCATCGTTCACGATACATTTCGCTTTTGAGTTGTCCTTATATAATAAGAGTTCTAGTATCCCATATAAAATCTACCTTGAAAAAAAAACCGCGAAAACATCACTGAACACTCCCTTTTCAGACCGAAAATATCTCAATCGACTTCTGAGAAAGTAAGAGTCGATCGTTAAAGATCGCTGTTTTGACCAACGATCTCATGATCAAATGAAGTTTATCTTTCTTTCAAGTGATTTGTAAATAAGGAAGGGTTAACCAATGTGTGTAGAATATTCGTTCTTCACGTAATCGTATAGTATAATTCATCAACTTCCCCTCAGTGGTACTGTATCAATTGTTGATCATTTACTTATAAGATGGCTGGCAGCAAATTGTGCCAGATGACTGACGAACAGCCGGCCTCTTTTGACGGAATTTGAGACATTCGACCTCATTTATCTTCACAATACGACGTTTTAATCGAACAAACTATCCCTACGTTCTTAGGTGGGCCCAGAAAATCATTCTAACCGGAAAACGGTGAGTGGTTTCGAGCGTGTACGACGCCTTTAACTGTAAAGGAGTTCGGGAACAGTAGACTTGGAACCTAATCGGGTTGAGCAAGAATACAGCAGTACTTCGAATTTTCGGGATTTGAATATTCTATTTGTTCGGGAGTTCCACACTTTGTATTTTTAGAATATTTGATTTACTTAGTAAATTCAGTTTTTCTTTTTCTTTTCAAATATTATATTCATGTTTGATTCACTCGATGGCTTGGATGATGTTTTTTTTTTCAAATCGAGTCATTAATAATTTATTCGGCTTTTAGAATTTTTTGAGTCATTTGCTACCTCGAATTATTCAATATTCATATTTCGGATATTCGGTTTACTCAGAAAACATTCTCAAAAAACTGGGCCTATTACGTGTCACGATATTAAAGTATTTGACCACCGATAAAAATGTTCCAGAATCTTCATAGACCATACCAATTTTCATACCAAAATAACTTTGAAATGTTTGGAATAGTCCGAAACCGCACCAGGGCCTTCTTCCATTGCTGTAGAGTACACATAATATTTAATGATGATAATGATAATAAAAGATAATGGTAATCAGATGTAGAGGATTATAAATTGCCACCGGCACAAAATTCTCACGGTAAACAAAATTGATGATACACAATTGATAAGGGTAGGGTATAAAAGAAATTGAGAGCGGTGTGTTTTCATCCACTCACCATCTTTCTCCGGAGGTGAGCGGCTGAAGCTGAACACACTAGGGATTGGGGAAACAGCCTCACCGGTGATAGAGATAACACGATATTGGGGCCTACTCATGGAAAACTCTGGGGTGCGTTCCAAGAAGATTTCCACGGGAGGAAATCATATTTGATAGTGATACCAACCAATAATAGTTTATGAGGCCACCTAAAATGAACATGTCTTTCGGCCTATCATTCGTCATATCTTATCAGACCCATTTTTCCTCCCATGGAAAACTTCTTGGAACGCACCCCTGGTAAGAAAAACTATTTCCACCTCCGCGAGAATTTTGTGCCGGTGGCAAATTATAAACCTGTATCAGATGTTTCTAGCAACAGTATCCCTTTATGAAATTGGATCAATTGGCTTGAGTAGCTCGTTAGTTGGTCGAAGATGCCGTAGTGAAAGCGACACTATTAGGTTGTTCAATAAGTTTTGTCGTTCGATAAGAAAGACAATTTTATGGTCCAAAATTCACTTTATTGGTGAATACGGTGGATGCTCCAACAATTCGAACTTTAATTCATGGATTTTAGCCATTGTCAAAATGCTTTTGATGTCCTGATGAAAAATAATTCTTTTCTTCTGCAAACCTGGTCTTTTTTCACGATTTTTTTCCTTCAACTGGTCCAAGAGGTTGCAATAATATTCAGAATTAATTGTTCCACCAGTTTGCAAGTAATCCACAAACAAAATTCCTTTCGCATCCCAAAAACTGATGTCATAACCTTCTTGGCCGATTTCCGGGCACGAACTCGTTTCGAAGCCGAGAAACCAGGTTCACACCACTCTTTAGCCTCTTGTTTTGATTCGGGATCATGGTGATAGACCCAAGTCTCATCCGTAGTGATGAATCGACGAACAAAATCCACTTTATCCTTTTCAAAATGCTTCAAATGTTGCTGAGAAAGTCGCATTCGAATGTGTTTTTGTTCCATTGTTAGCGAATGCGGCACCCATTGTGCACACAGCTTTCTGAAACCCAAAATTTCACTTAAAATATGGCTCACACTGCTTAGTGAGATGTTCAGAGTCTACTAATTCTCTCTCAGTCAATCGACGATCTTTCAAAACCATATCCTGTATTTTAGCTATGATTTCTGGTGCTGATATGCTTATTGGACTTCCTTCACGTGGATCGTCTTCAAGGCTTGTACGACCACGTTTAAATTCAGCAATCCGTCTTTCTACTGTTCTATTTGTAGGTGAACAATCATTATGCATTTTTAACATTCGGTCGTGAATTTCTTTTGGTGCTCTACCTTCCAAAAAATAAGAATTTTATCACTCCACGGTATTCAATTTTTTCCATTGCTGTGACACGGCGACTCTAAATGGCTTGTAAACAAAGAATGAATAGACAGATTGAAATGAAACTTCACATACGTTCATATGAAGAGTGTGCCAACAAAACAAAAAAAATTTGGGCTAATAGCAACGCCCTCTCTTATCGAATGATAAAACTTATTGAACAACCTGGTATAACTGCGTTACTGCACCTTCATTCGCGCCTCCCTTTGCGACCGGCCACCTAAGCAGTTGGTTACAGATGACTCCACCCCTGCCCCGCCTCTTTTCGGGCATAACGCTTGCCACCCCGTCCGGGCGGAGTGAGCAGCGGAGCGGTCGGTCACGGTAAAATATAACAGTGATAAAAAGATTTGGGCATGATAAGCCCGATAAGCTCTACTTCCACCGGCTCAGAATGAGGGAGCTAAGCTATACTCAGGCACTCGTGGGCGTCAACACCAAGACACAATCCGGACGGCCAGCGCTCGAGCATTCTGCTCGCGGTCGACCTGCATTGAAGGTTCCCACAAAACTTCCCACATCTTGTAGACTCTCGGCTGTCGACATCCACATCTTCTCGAGATTCTCGGCGGTCGACATTCACAGCAGATTAAAGGCAGAGTTCACGATAATCTTCGATTTTGAGATTAATAGCTATATCGATTGTTTGGCCCTCGGGCAGAACCGAAAATCGAGAAAAAAACACAAGAAGAGCACGACATTCTTTACTCTCACCGCGCCTCTTTACTCTCACAGAAGCTGTTCGTTGAGACAACGAAATCTCTTGTGGATCCGCCTTTTGTAATTCTCTCCTTTCTGTTGCTCCGTTTTTTTTTCTTCGGATCCTAACTAATTCTGTTTTGCCTAAAATATTCTTCCATTTTCGAGTAGCACCATTTTTCATCGATGACAACCACCGTGAACGTGTTCATCCAACTGGACAACTAGTCAAGGCCTGAGAATAATGTCACTGAAATACGACGTTTCAGTGCGTTTCTCGCCGTTTCTTCGCAGTTTTGGTAACACTCGGTGGCCAACGCTTTATTTTGAGTAGAAGACTCGAAAACGAAAATTATTGTGAACACTGCCTTTAAGAGGGCGAAAAATAGCACTGGGGTTGACGTCCACGAGTGCCTGAGAACGTGCTGTGCGGCTGATAGGCTCCTGATAAATTATAGAGCAATCGCTCAACCTATTCAATCATGGGCATCGTGATTGGTTCATCGTCCAAATTGCATTGTAGTCGGATCAAAAGCGTGTCGTTGCCGTGTGGAATGTCTATGCTCCGTTTCCGAGTGAAATTTTATTCCGTTCATCGCGTGCGTCGGCGCGCGTATGCTACGTCTCCTTCTCCTCACACTTTCTCGCTGCCTCCACCCTCGCTCCGCACAAGCGCCCGAGGGAACAGAGTAAATTTGACTCGGAACCAGAAGATATGTGTTGCGGCACGTGATTCTCACTTGGACGACAATTAGGCCACGAGACGCTTCAAAAGCTCGGGGCCGTATAGTCGTCTATAGCGCTTTGTAGCCTAATTCAAAACACATGGCAGCCGAATTGGACCTCCAAGATGTCTGAGGTGGTGCCGACGCGGTCAATATGTATGAAATTTGTGGATTGAAATCAGTGATATCTTTCATTTCTTACCTTATATCATGTGAATATCGGTCGGGTCGGACACACCGGATGTTTTTTTTCACCCATCATTCATGTCTTAAATGGTTATCGACCGGGCTGGCCAGGGCTGTGTCGTAAGGCCCCCTCATAGTCGGCGGAAAGCGGCCGTCCTAGTCCCACCCGGTCGATAGGTATGAGAAACACGCAAAACGGGAAGAAATGAAGTGATAAAAATCATCCTCGAGTGATAAAAATCGTCCCATGATATGATAAAGTTTGATCCCAACTGATAAAAACCGTCTGGAGTGATAAAAATCCACCTGATACGACCAAGGACGACATATAGAAGATGGGATTTTATCAATTGATGATGATTTTCATCACTTAATTCTTCCCGTCCTGCATGTGTCTCATAGATATCGACCGCGTGGGACTAGGACGGCCAGTTTTTCAGCCGACTATGACGGGGGCCTAAAATGTACTGAAATGAGTGTTCTCCAAGCTTTCAACAGTTTTTGAGGTACTCTTTCGGAATAGACGACCCACTAGAGAAAGTCATTGAGAATTATTCATCCAACGTCATCGTTTACTTATTTAGGCTGGGATCATACTTCCGGCGACCAGCGACAGTGACATATCGGGCATATCGATTATTGGTCGATATTGATGGTAAACATTGCGTCGCGTTGCTCGTTGCGGGAAGTATGATCCCGGCCTTAGACGTTTTCAAATACACTAAACTGTTTGGTGTGACCCAACCGAGAGGCCGTTCAAGCCGGAACAATTGCTAATATGACTGAATTCTCTAGTGGGTCGTCTATTCCGAAAGAGTAACGTTTTTAATAGGTCATAATGCGATGATGAATTGGTATAACTTCCGACTTCACAACTGTGGGTGTTTGCTCTGATGGTAATTTATAGTCATCTGCCCAATACAGTCGAGGAGAGAGCTATAGTTTACCGCAATGCTGAAAGGACATGGTGCGGTTGCGGACTTGTGCTAACATACGGAGTCTGATTGTGTTATCACTCATTTTCCCGAAATAACTGAGGTTGGTCGGTGAGTTTCTCATTCCACTTTCACATTTTCACCTGTTTTCATTGCTTCCACAGATGTAGTCATATCGGTGAAAGCACCGACTCACCGATCTATCCTAGCTGTTTCGGTAAAATGAGTGATACCGCTAACAAGCTAGCGTATGTTAGGACGAGTCCGCAACCTCACTAGGTCTCACTTACATTGCTGTATAGTGGAGTCCACCAAGAGTGTCTCATTTACTTATCAATGAGAAGCGGTCGATTGGAGATCAATGAACATGAAACTCGTTTCAGCACAACCGCTCTCGCTCAATCGGTATCGAGCGTGCTGGTATGGGATTCATGCACATTGATCCCCAGCCGACCGCTTCTTATTGATAAGTAAATGAGACACTCTTGGTGGACCTTTATTTAGACTATACCTCATATATAATCACTGCAGAGCCGTTGTGTTGCTTCAGATGCACTCTCAGACAGGTTCCTTGAGGTGCAAGTTGATAAGTAAGCATCAATCACAAAATATAGTCTAGTTCACCAAAACGTACCCAACGTTCCAAAAGCTATACATCTACAGACGAAACAGAAGCCGACGGTTGGAGATCAATGTGCATCAACCTCGTTGCAATTAGACCGCTCTCGCTCAACCAGTGGCGAGCGTGTGGCATTGAGTTTCGTGTATATTGATCATCAAACGACCACTTCTTCTTCGCATGTAGATGTGCAAGTTTTGGGTAACTAGCCTATAAGCACCAAAGTAGGGTATTCGCTATCTATAGTGAATTGTAATCGCCTCTCTCAAAGCAGCCGGCGGCGCCCAGATGCCGCATCCTCTCCGTAGGCTGCACTCGGCAAAGCGGACTCTACACTTCGGTTCACAGCAAACCGCATCACTGCTGAAATTGTTGAAATCTTTTTTCCTTTCAGCCAAAAGGAAGAGCTGCTATGAAAGTGGAACCTTTAATGAAAAGTAAAGAGGATGAAATTCTTAAAATGGAAATTTTCGTGCTGAAAAAAGTTCAAAAGTGGGTGTTAATGACAACTATCCTTACTCGGAACAAATCGATTAAGCATGTATTTTTTTGCAGCTCCCGTCATGTTTGCCGATGTCTTGCTTCGGGAAAAACCGATTCTTATACATACCTTGTGATGAGTTTACTTGGAAAAGAGTTGTCTGAAATCCGACGTCGTTTGCCCAATCGAAAAATCAGCTTACCTTCAACGCTCAGAATATCAATACAAGTAGTTAGGGTGGGTCCATCTGATGTTCGATGCCTACCTATAAGTTGGTAGAACTCATGCGAAAAGGGATCAGCTCGTACCGTACACCTTACTATTTGCCAGGGCCTTCAAGATCTCCATGAAGCAGGATTTATACACCGAGATGTGAAGCCGAGTAACCTGGCGATGGGCTTGTATAACACTCAGGTTGGTTATATGTTCGCCTGCAAGAAAATGTACAAATCTCTGTAACGACAAGTAAATTCGGATGACGGTCCCATCCTAACTTGCTTCCTACGATGTCTAAATGTCGCGACTCTCCGTGCTGTAGTATAAAAGTTTAACTGACAGAGAATCGGGATTCGAATTAGACCGAAATCTTGCGCGAAAACAATGCTAGGGATCACGGAGAGAAACGAAAATAGCCAACACTCTTATTGTTAGTGGAATGAGCGTAAAAGGCATTTCAATAGCCTGCAGTGGGCGGGTCCCGACACGCCCACTTTCATCTTGGTCTGCCACCGGCCTCACTAATTCTCGCGTTTTTTTTTGTGGTGCCCTCAGGATAGGTCCCCATATTCTTCACTTCCGCACTGCCGTTCAGTCCGCAAAGTGCGCTTGATTGCGAAATCGTGCTGCGGCGCGGTTGCGAGTATCCTCAGACAGGGATGTGGGATCACCCGGACGCCAAAGGCCAAAAGCGCCCGGATGATCCCACATTCTTGTCTGAGGATGTTCGCAACCGCGCCGCAGCAAGAATTCGCAATCAGGGTGCACTTTGCGGACTGAACGGCAGTGCGGAGGTGAACTGTAATTCCAGAAACACTTCCCTTCAGTACAGTGTGACGATTATCTTACACCGTGGGAACACCAATGGTGTAGTGGTGAAGTGCCCGCTCTCAAGGTATACAAAGTCGGATCGAGTCTCATCAGGGTTCTGAGCCTTGTACTTTTTTGGCTGCTCTGCAGGTCAGTGCTTCTTATTTGGATTAGCAGGTTCATGGCAACACTTTCCTATTGTTCTTTCAACATCCTCTTCTCGGCTGCAGCTCAGAACCCTTTCCCTGGACAACGGTCTGATAGCGTTGCATTATGGATCCCTATTTGTGCTTAGGGTAACGCCTAGAAGCTAAAGTTCATCCAAATACGAAAGTCCGGCCCCGCGGTCGGCTTGCGTATCAAGCGGCCGTCGCATCGGGCGTTTCTGCAGGAGGTTCACCCTGCGGAAAACAGCTGACTGCAGCCTTGACAATAATTTTTTGGTCTCCCATTTCGTGTCATGTCTAGGACTCAAGGCGAAATCTTGTTGCAAACGATAGATTCAGAGATAATTTATGAGATGTTGGTAGCCATGGGTTGACCCCGTTTGGTGGAGGTGGATTTCCGTGTTTTTTTTTTTCAGATTTGTTATTTTTTTTTCTTGCATTTTGTGGCAAACTATTGATAAACCCATTTCCTCGGTGTGGTTTATCGTCACTCTTAAAGGCAGCGTTCACGATGATCATCCTCATTGACTTTCCACAGTGAAATGATAAGCGAGAGGGATCCTAGGCTCCCAGTGTCGAAAGAACGGTAGAAAACAACCCAGGAGCGGCGAAATAACGGCTGCAAACAAGCGTTTTGGTGCCCCAGACACGCCTGGTGCCCCAGATCCACCCCTCGGAATGAACAAATGAAGACTCAGATTACAGGAATGATCAAGTCAAGGAAGTGCTGATAAGTGAGATGATCGCTTCATCGCACTGATATGTATCATCCGTCTAGCGGTCAATTCCTCCACGCTCAAAAATCTGCCCGAGCAGCTCGCAGGGAGGAGCTTTGCCTGCGTTGCGGCTCGTTTTGATAAGACGTAAACAAGCGGCCGTGTGGTGTTCCGGCCCCAGCCCGGGAACCTGGTAATCGATGCGATGATGGCCATCGATTACCAGGTGCCCGGGCTGGGTCCGGAACACAACACGGCCATCCGTTCACCTCATCAAAACGAGCCGCAACGCAGGCCGCAGCATGCCTTGCTATATAGGGCACCAGACCTTCCGTAAACCGTGGAGATATCTTCTTCTTCTTCTTTGCAGCCACAGAGAGGGGTTCTGCCATAGGTTCAGAAACTCGGCCACTAGCACTGGGTTCGTCCACAGATCCATTGTCGTCAATGTAGTCGGTCTCTTCGGGCAATTGAACAGGTGCGCAGTAGTATGCCCTTGACTACCGCAATCAGGACACTCGTCAGGTTTGCTGTTGTCAATCCTATGCAAGTATGACATAAGCATGGGGGAGTGTCCGCAGCGTAACGATGCAAGGGTGCACCTGGCACGCCTGCCAAGTTCCATCTCTGTCTCGCTGACCTTTGGAGGTGCGACTCCCAGGATGGAGTTTATGGCAACTCTGCTCAAGTGTTTCTTCACGAATCGGGTATGCTCCGCGCGCAAGAGACGGAGGCGTTCTTGTTGTGCTTCGGTCCATCTCTGCACATCTACTTTCGACGGAGCATCAGCGAAAGGCTTCCTGATACATCTCTCTCTCTCACCGGGTTTAGTACTCTTCGCGATGAATGATTCGGCTGCTTCACGATGTTGATGTACATTTGTTGCGCCTGGAGTTGGCAGTGGTCTCTAACTGGCAGTATGCAAGCTTCGGCATGTAAGTGCTCTATTGGAGAGCTTTTAGAACAGCCAGTTGCAATTCGCAGAGCACAATTTTGGACGCGCTGCAGCTTGGACCAAGATGAGTCCGACACGATGTGCTGCCAGACTGGCGCAGCATACTCCAAGGCTGGTTGCACAATAGCCTTATACGTGGTCAGGATCGTTTCTTTAATGCATCCCCAGGACGTTCCACCGAGAGCACGCAGGACGTTGAGTCTTGTTTTCACTGTGGCTTGCTTCTGCTCAGTGTTCTTATGAAACTTCAACGAAGGTTCCAACACGAGTTCTAGTAGCTTGGGGAATCGGGTGGCTGGCAATTTAGTTTCGTCCCATTTCACCATGGGATGGGCACTGTGCTCTGCATTATCAGTGGAAAAGACGGTGACGGACGATTTGGAGGCAGAGACTGTGAGCATTTTGCGATCGAAGAAACATTTCAACTCGATCAAGTAGTCATTGATCTTACTGGTGGCTACCTTAATGTTTCAATCTCGGCACAGAATAGTAATATCGTCCGCGTATGCAACGACCTTGATGTCTTGAGGGGGAACGGGCAGATCTTCTAGATATAAACTAAAAAGTGCGGGCGATAAAACTCCTCGTTGAGGGACACCAGCGGCGATGGGGATGCTAGTGGAAACATGTCCCTGGAATAGCACATTTGCCCGACGTCCTTTAGTGAAGGTAGTTATCCACCGCTTCTGCCATGGCTTGATGGTAGACTTCAACAGATTCTCTGATAGTAGGCCAAGATTGACAGTGTCAAATGCCTTTGTTAAGTCGAGGGCCACACCAACAGTACGTTGGGGTTTGATGGCATTGAAGCCGTCCAGCACATAGCTCACAATTTCCAACAAGGCCGTAGTGGTGGAATGTAATTTACGGAAACCATGTTGGTGCTGCTGTTGGCTGTTATGCTTGGCAAGCTCCTCCACAACCAGTTTTTCGGCAATTTTGGCGATGGGTGAGAGCAGACTGATCGGCCGGTACCCTTTAGCCGTGGATGGTGACTTTCCCGGCTTCGGCAGTGGAATAACACGAGCCACTTTCCAATTTTGGGGTAAAGTATATGTACGAAACGATGTATCTATGACGTCAGCAATAAAGGGCAGTAGTTCACTGGGCAGTCTCTTCAGGACTGCTGGGCTCAAACCGTCTGGCCCTAATGCCTTCGAGTTGCTCATCTCCTTTATTACCTTCTCGACCTGTGCAGGCGTGACTGCATCATCTACATCCATGAGAGGCAACTTACAAAGTTCCCGTACAGTTATTCTGTTCTGTTTCTCTCTTTTGGTTCTAGTGATGAAAAAATGCTTCCCAAGAGCATTTGCGGCCTCCTTCCCTGATTTGAAGACTCCATCTTCAAACTCAATCGTGGAATTGTCGGCGGAGGTGATCTTTCCGGAGATCCTTTTCAAGGCCTTCCACGTTGCTGCTGCATCATTTCTGAAGTTCATCTTCTCAGTGAACTTTTCTCAAGTTTCCTTCTTGTGCCTGTCAAGAACCTTCCTGATCTCATCATCCAGCGCAGCGATGTCTGGGTCAAGATGATCTGCGGCTCTCTTTGCGTCCCTTGTCCTTATCTTCTGCAATGTTTCCCTGGTGACATTGGGAAAGAAGGTCTTAAGGCGGCCTACAGGGATCGCAGCTTTCATAGCCTTCAAGATAGCATCAGATAGGTGGCGCTCCTTCTGGTGTACATCGCCATTCCACGGATAATCAGCCGCTTGGCGGAGCGCAACCTCCCTGAACAGGCTCCAGTCTGCAAGGCCTAAATTAAGATAAGAACGATGACGAACACCTGCATAGGGAGCAAGAGAGTTAGAGAGATCAATATCGACAAAGACAGGGATGTGATCGCTGGAAAGAGTTGTGAAGATATCGGAAGTGAAATTTATCGTGAACACTGCCTTTAAAACGTTCTCTTGCTTTTGAAAATTTTAAAAATCAGTGAATTCATTGCATACTTTTGTAGTAAGAAAACCCCGCAATTTTTTTGAAAAAGTCGACCGAACCTTGGAGCATGACTTATTCATACTTGGAGCAAGGTTCGACCGTTTCTTGTTCGACCACAAAACACCTTCCCTGCGGTGCGCCGTCGATTTTGGAAAGTAGGTACCCTTGATGCCCGAGCAGCTCGCAGGGAGGAGCTTGGCGGTCTGGAGCCTGCGTTGCGGCCCATTTTATTACGAGGTGAACGGGTGGCCGTGTCATGATGCGGGCCCAGCCCGGGCACCTGGTAATGGTCATCTGCGCATCGATTACCAGGTGCCCAGGCTGGGGCCGGAACACCACATGGTCACCCGTTCACCTCTTTTCAAAACGAGCCGCAACGCAGGCACCGGACTGCCAAGCTCCTCCCTGCGAGCTGCTCGGGCATCGAGGGTATGGAGCTTTGGGAAGGATGGTTCTCGTAAACAAAATTGATGATAACCAATTGATAAATGGTAGGGTATAATAGAAGTGGAGAGCGGTGTGTCTTCATTCACACACCGTCCTTCACCTGGGGTCAGCAGCTGAGGCTCTGCTTGCACTATGAAGTAAGAAAACGGCACCACCGGTGGTCAAGATATAACAAAACCAGCTGCGCCAGGCGGCTAGCGCCGCCCAGCGCCGATGGTGAACCGGCTTCCCCGGTTCGGTTGCCGGCTTCGCCAGCCTATTCTAGATAGCCTAACAAAAAGATTTAACAGTAAGGGCTAACTATATAACAGCCAGAGTGGTCCCAACACGGTCACAATGCTGTGCGCGCTCCTACTAACCCCAACTCACCTGCGACATTCGTCATGTATTGTTGAAAAAATAACGCGCTCTAAATCATGGTGTCGAAAACTGCGGGAAATTCGAACGACTGGACAGACAGACATCCGTCGGTCGGACACCGGTCAGACACACCACCACGCCGATGGTTATATGTAAGGATCGGGGTGAAAACTTAGAAAATTATAGAGCCGTGACTCGACCAACGAAGATGAGCCACCCTTCTCTGAGAGAATCCCCCGCGATCGTTCACGGATAGAATCCACTCAGTTTCTGGTAGGGGCCGAGAGGATACTAGCATGGGGCTATCGCGGAACGATCGCGAGATTCTGTCAGTCTCAAACCGGGAGCGTACCGCGTTCGTTCATCGATGTTCCTGCGATGCTCCATCACGGAACCGCTGGGAATCGGGCCCGGGGTTGTTTCGGAACGATCGCGAGATTCTACCAGTTCCAACCTGAAGGCGAATCGCGTCTATGCATCTATGTAATTGGGGTGTTAAATTGCGGAACAGCGATGAACTGAGCCGGAAACAATTGCGGAAAGATCGCGATATTCGGCCAGCCTCCATCCCTGATCGTACCGCATCCATACCCTCTCGGTGTTTCAGCCGAACGGGTGTTGCCTATCAGATCAACACGAAGCTAAAAGGTTTTGCCCGTGCCGTATTTCGTGCTGCTTTACAAATCTGCACAGCATAAAAGCGGGGAGAAACGGTCACGGTACCATCGCGGATCGCGAGTTCACCACGGTACTAGCGCGGTAAATTTGGTAAAGATCGCGGAGCCATCACGGTACGAGCATGAGAAAGTCAACGGATAGGTCGATTGGGTAACTATCGCGGAACGGACGCGGATCGCGGAACTGGAAGGAGACGACACGGTACCATCGCGGATCTCGGGAGCATCACGGTGCTAGCGCGTAAGATCCTCTCAGAGTTCCCGATGCTCCCTACCTACATTCTCGATTTTGTGCACCCCTGTTTGGAAGTCTGTGTGAAAGCGGAGAATGAAAATCCTAGACCATTTGTTTGAATTTCGTTACATGACCTTCTTTTGCTTTGCTAAGACTACCGTTTTCGCACGCGCCCATACGATTCAGCCATCCTGTATGCAACCTCTGAATCTCTTCGTATTAATAATTCACCTTGAATCCTAAAGAAAAGATGAAATACTTTGATTCTTTGATGATACATCTTCACGGCGGTCTTCTCGATGTGGACCACATTCGCTCCAGGATTTTCTGGAAAGAGCAACAGTCACCCAGTACGGTTAACCCTTCAGCTTGAATGATTTACTGAACGTGTCAGCCCAGCGTGTCGCAGAGCGTCCCAGGGTCCTCTTGATGTCTCGTGGACACCAGTACGAAATTCTGGTACTCCATCTGTCATCGGGCCGGCGTAGTACGTGACCTGACCATCTGTGCTTTGTTGATTCGAGATGAGACAGCGCATCACGAATGCCAGACTTCTTTCGAATCTCCTGACTGCTGAGTCCTTCTTGATATTGCTTTCGACGGTTTGTCTTCAGAAGACATCTCTCCAAAGCTTTTTGCGAAGTCCTCATTGCCACGGAGGTCCGCTTATTGCAATCCCACGTCTCGGTGCCGTAGCATAACGCTGGAAGCACAGTGGAATCAAAGAGGTGAGCTCTAAGCTTATCGTCATGAATCTCATTGGTTACATCTCGGATAGTGCCCATAGCTGCCCAGGCTGCTCTTCGTTGCCGGCACATCTCATTCGTCAGGTCGTTTGCCATGTTGACTTCCCGCCCGAGATAGATATAGCTATCCACTTTCTCCAGTACAGCTCCGTCGAGGGTAACCGGCCCTCCATCGCACCATTGATTTGTCATCGTTCGAGTTTAACTCATGTTCATCGACACGAGAAAACCTAAACAGGCGGCAGCGACCTTTTATCCATACGTGTTCCACCACACTGTTTTGCCAGTGGAGGTGTTCTACGAGTTTTATCATGTATCAACCTACCAACTTCATGCGTATTCAGCTTGATAAACGATGTGGATAAACGGTCGCTGCTGCCTGTTTAGGAGGCCCCCATCGACACACCAATCGCTCTGCCCACTCCATCTAACTCATTCAGCATCTCGTTCATCTCCTGAATGTTGTTGCTGATGAGAACAACGTCGTCCGCAAACCGCAGGTTAGATAACTTTCTTCCATCGATACTCAAGCCTTTGTTGTCCCAGTCAAGCTGGCTCATCGCATGCTGGAGGGCAGAAGTGAAGAATTTCGGTGATATTGTGTCACCTTGCCGAACACCTTTTTCGATTGGGATTCGCAGCTTACGTTCAAACAACTGAATAGTTGTCGATGTTCTTGTGTTGCACTGCTCCAATATATTCACGTATGCAGGGTCGACTCCGGCGTGTAACAAAGCGTTGAGTACAACCTTTCGACTGCCTTTCTTCGAGAGTGCACAAGCCCCCCTTTCCACCCGCACTCGCTTTTACAGTATTACACCACGGCGGCGCGGTCTGCCGTGGCCCTCTCATCCAATCTCTCCCGACCCTTGTGGCAGGCATCGACCTTCGTATGACCACCGTCCGATCGTCCGCATGATCGGCGATCATGTTCAGAGCCGGTGAGTTTTCTCCAGAATTTTCACCGTCTCAAGTTGTTTAGGTGTTAATTTAAATTGCATCGTGTTGGCAAAGATTAAGGTTTACTCGAAGCTTTACACAATCCTTTTCGCTACCAAGAAATTGAGAAAACATTTGTTCTCTTTATTTTCAACAAAAAAGTCATTCTTTTTGAACATTAATTGTCTATTTCGAATCGATGGCTCATCTATGCACTACCCATTACGATTATATTTAAATTAATACCAAAACAACCGAAGACGTTAAAATTTTCGAAACCGAAAAAGCTCACCACTGTTCTTCTGAAAGACGTTGATCGCCCGGTCATGCGGACGATCGGAGGGTGGTCATACGAATGTCGATGCCTGCCACATGGGTCGGGAGAGATTGGATGAGAGAGGACCACGACAGACCGCGCCGCCGTGGTTTGATACTGTAGAAGCGAGTGCGGGTGAAAAGGGGGGCTTGTGCACTCCCGAATAAAGGCAGTATATCTCCACTGAATCAAAAGCCTTCTTATGGTCGACAAAAGTGAGACACGACGGCATTTTGTACTCCCGACATCTTTCGACCAACTGCGATATGGTGTGGATGCGATCCATGCAACAGAATCCCTTTCTGAATCCGGCCTGCTCTACTCAGAAAAATGAAAACAAGTTACTTGTAACATAAAAGGCCGAAAACAAGTTACTTGTAACATATCTGAGCCGATGTAAGTTACTCGCGACTTATCTCAGGTCATTTAAGTTACATGTAACATATCGGCGGGATATTCCGTGCGGTGCTCAGAAAAATGAAAACAAGTTACTTGTAACATAAATGGCCGAAAACAAGTTACTTGTAACTTATCTGAGCTGATGTAAGTTACTTGCGACTTATCTCAGGACATTTAAGTTAGATGTAACATATCGGCGGGATACTGCGTGCGGTGCGCCTCCAATATGTTTCCAAGATTGATGTGCGACGCACTCGCAGGGCCAGGCTTACTCAGAAAAATAAAAACAAGCTACTTGTAACATATCTAGGCCAATGTAAGTTACTTGCGACTTTTATTGTGCCATGTAAGTTACATGTAGCATATCGGAGGCGCATCGCACGCGGTTTTCTGTTGGTATGTTGCATTTAACCTAAATGGCTTGAGGTAAGTCGCAAGTAACTTACAACAGCTTAGTTATGTCACAAGTAACTTGTTTTCGACTTCTGAGACGATACTGTGTGCAGTACGCCTCCGATATGTTACATGTAACTGAAATGGCACAATATAAGTCGTCGCAAGTAACTTACATCGGCCGAAAGAATATTTCCAAGCGGGTAGCGGGTACGACGCACTTGCAGGAGTCAGGCTTATCACACTGGCGTTGCTGCTGGTTCAATTACCCAAGTTTTCTAGGTAATTTGACCCCACACTCAGCAGGGAAAGGCGCCCCGCACAGCATTTTTTTGCGTAGTGTGTGGCTCTGGGACGCGCTCTCATGTCGTCGCGTGTGGTCTGCGTGTCGCGTGAGATGGTCACTCTATATTTGAAAATACAAATGTAAGTTACGTGTAACATAAGTGTAACTTACATGTAATATAAATTTAAGTTACATGTAATATAAAAGTATGTTACATGTAATATAAATGTAAGTTACTTGAGACATTCAAGTAAGTTACATTTATATTACAAGTAACTTGTTTTGATTTTTCTGAGTAATGTCTGGTGAGCATCCAATGTGGCCTTCAAACGATTGAGTATAGTCTTGATGAAAACCTTATGCGAATTCGACAGTAGGGCGACGAGACGGTAATTTCTGATATCCTCATTGTCCCCCTTCTTGAAAACCAGAACTGTCTTGGAGCATTTCCATTGATCTGGTATTGACCGGCCTTGCAGGTAGGAATTAAAATGTTCAGCCAAAATCTTGCACACGGCTTCGCTTCCTGGTCTCAGCAGGTATGGAGAGATTCCATCTGTACCAGGGGCTGTTCCTTTCTTCAGCGACCGCAGAACATTCGCGACCTCGGATGAGAGAATGGGCGGCACAGAGTCCTCCGTGGGAGATGAACATCTCAAAATCGGTGTGGTTGAGCGGGGAAGAGGTCTGTATAAAAAGTCCGGGTACAATGTGCTCCATATCCGTTGATTTTGGCTGTTCTTGGGATTTCCATGCTTGCTTTCAGTGCTAAGCCGTTACAAAAGCAAGCGATGATCCGAAAGACTATCCGACAAAGTGTATCAAACTGCGCCTTTGAACTGCAGTCGAGAGGAGTTTGTTTCTGCGATGTTCTCTGCTAAGAAAAATGAAAACATATTACATGTCATATAAAAGGCCTGACTTAATATACATGTAATATAAATTGGCCAATGTATATTACTTGCAAATTATCTCGACCGATGTATGTTACATGTAATATACCGGTCCCTCGCTCGCAGGCCAAATGTCACACGTAATATGTTTTCGATGGTGAAAACATAATACTTGTAACATAAGAGATGATTACCAATATGCTTGTTAATACATCTCCCGTCAATGTAAGTTGCCGACATGTGGGAATTATCTCTACTCCAAGAAAATTTACATGACAGTATATAGTGTAACATACTTCAAATATCTCCAGCATTTGAAGGGCCAATGCTGAACACCTGCAAACCTGTACGAGCATACGGGCCACCTCATCACCTCACCGATGAGCGCAGGCCCATGGGATTGACATTCGACAGGGTGGTCACGCTCGCCCTTCAGCCAGGAGTCAAGTTGGATCACTCACTCCCTCATGATTTTGTTTAAATCGTGAGGAAGGATTTGGTAGAGGGAGCTTGATGCAAGTGTATTATTTTCTTGAAGCAAGTTTAAGCCCACTGTTTCTTATATGAAGCTGTGAGATCTGGGGTTTGCTGCTCCCCGTCATGGAGCAGCTGAGCCCCAAGCACTCCTGGATGCCTTCCATAAGAGAGCTTAAAGCTTGCTTGATCTGTACCAGCGCAGTAGCCAGGAACTTGCAGCTCCAACCTTTAAAGCATCGAGCTTCAACTTGCAGCCCCAATTAAGTTACATGAAATATAAGTGTATGTTACATGAAATATAAGTGTAGGTTACATGCGATATAAAGGTAATATACTTGAATGTCTGAAGCATCTTACACTTTATATTACATGTAACATGTTTTCATTTTTCTGAGTGAGAGACTCCTTTACTGCTATGCGACAGGCCTTGCTGATGACGGCCTTCTCAAGATGCGAAGCATTAGGATCTCGTCTAATTTCTCCTCTGCGTTTTAGGAGTTATCGTGCATTAGAATTCATATTTTCCTGTCCTGACTGTCGAACTTCGATTGCCACTTTCCCGCACTGAACTAGACCATCGGCTAGAGCCTCGAAGTCCGTTGTAGGATTGTCTGTCGATCTCCAAGGTTAGTCTTTGATGGCTGCTTCCATTATTGCTTCGTTATGGCGAGGAAAGCGGATGGGTGCGCGGTTATGTGTATCCCGCTTGAAGATGCGCTTGCTTAGACGAATTTTGGCTCAAAGAAGACGATGATCGGATCCACAGTCGAAGGACGGAACTTCATCAGTATCCACCAAACTCCATTTTCGATTGGTTAGGATATGGTCCAGTTCTGAGTGGGTGCGCCCATTGGGGTTTTCCCATGTCCACCGTCTGTGCTTTTTCTTTTCGAATAGCTAATTACTATGTAACAGGATTTGTGATGATGACATCTGAGTCTGAGCGGAAATCGAATCGCCGTTGTTGTTTCTGACTCCGTCTCTATGTCGACTGAAGCCCTCCACTTGCTGCCGCCTGAAGTGCGTCTGAATCAGCTACCCAGGAGAAATCTCCTACAAACAACCTGGTAATAGGACTTTTTCGATCCTGATTGTTGTTTCCA